>CAUYLG010009338.1:0-43570 GCA_963573385.1 Cacajao melanocephalus
ATAGAAATTCCATTTGACCCAGCAATCCCATTACTGGGTATATACCCAAAGGATTATAAATCATTCTATTATAAAGACACATGCACACATATGTTCATAGCAGCACTGTTTACAATAGCAAAGACCTGGAACCAACCCAAACGCCCATCAACAATAGATTGGACCAGGAAAATGTGGTACATATACAACATGGAATACTATGCAGCCATAAAAAATGATGAGTTTGTGTCCTTTGTAGGGACGTGGATGAATCTGGAAACCATCATTCTCAGCAAACTGACACAAGAACAGAAAATAAAACACCGCATGTTCTCACTCATAGGTGGGTGTTGAACAATGAAAACACATGGACACAGGGAGGAGAGCATCACACACTGGGATCTGTTGTTGGGGGCCAAGGGAGGGACAGCAGTGGGGTGGGGAGTTCGGGGAGGGATAACAAGGGGAGAAATGCCAGATGTAGGTGACAGGGGGATGGAGATAGCAAACCACATTGCCATGTGTGTACCTATGCAACAATCCTGCACGATCTGCACATGTGCCCCAGAACCTAAAGTACAATAAAAAAAATTTTTTTCTAATTTTCTAAAGTCAAACATAGACAGAAACTTAAAGCAGAAAGATGAAAGTGACTCATTACATAAAAAGAATATGCCATAACACCATAAACAGATTTCTCAGCAGAAACCTCATAGACTAGAAAGAATGGAGACAATAAATTCACAGTGCTGACCAAAGAAATGTCACCTAAGAAAACTATACCCAACTAAACTGTCATTCAAAACTAAAAGAGAAATAAAGACTTTGCCACACAAACAAAAGTTTATGGAGTTCTGCACCACTAGACCTGCCTTACAAGTATGCCAAATAGAATTCCTCTAGTTGAAACAAAAGGACACTAAGCAGCTGCTTGATAGTATAACAAAGTATGAAATTCACTGGTAAAGGTAAATACTATATATACACAAATAGAGAACTCTGTATAACTGTAATAGTGGGGAGTAAACTCCTTTTAATTCCAGTATAAAAGACAAAAGTATTAAAATATAACTAAACATATATTTAAAGACATACAATATAAATAGATGTAAATTGTGACAATAATAACATAAAGTATGATCGAAGGGAAAAGTTAAAGTGTATGTTATTAAACTTCAGTTTTTATCAGCTTAAAATAAATTGTTTCTATTTTACATTAAGTCCCAAAGTAAACACACACACACAAAGTACCCTATGGAAGTTACCCAAAGAAAAGAGAGAAAAAAAGTCAAAGCATACCAACGACAACAACAAAATCAATAAAACACAAAAGAAGACAACAAGAAAGTAAAAGAGGACCAAAAGAAATACAAGATAGATAGAAAACAATTTTTTAAATGACAATCATAAATCGTGTTGTAGCAGTAATTACTTTAAATGTAATGGGTTTACTTTAAATGTTAATGGGTTTAACTCCCCAATAAAAAGAGTTTAATAAATATTAGATTCCTAGAGTGGTTTAATGAATAAGAAATCAAGACCCAATGGTATACTGTCTATATGAAACTCACTTCAGATTTAAGGATACACACAGACTGAAAGTAAAAGAATAGAAAATATATTCCATGCAACTGGTACCCTAAAGAGAGGAGAAATGACTATATATATATCAGAAAAAAATTAATTTCAAGTCAAAAGCTGTCACAGAAGACAAACAAGGACATAATACAACGATAAAAGGGTCACAATATCATAGTACCTAAATATATAAAACAAACATTGGCAGAACTGATACACGGCAATACAACAACAGGAGGTAATAGTAGGAAAGTTTAATGTCCAACCTTCAATAATAAATAAAATATCCAGACACAAGATAAATAAGGAATCAGAGGACTTGAATAACACTATAGGCCAAACAGACCTAACATTTGTAACATTAGTACCAATGTTCCACCAATTGGTAACATTGTTCTACCAACAATGTTTGATAGAACATCTATCAAGCATCAGGAGAATACACAGTCTTCTTAAGCTCACATGAAACTTTGTCCAGAATGGATGACATGTTAGATCACAAAACAAGTCATAACAAATTTTAAAGGACTGAAGTAATACCAAGCATCTTTTCAGACCACAATGGAATGAAACTAAAAATCAATAGCAGAAAGAAAACTGAAAATTTCACAAATACATGCAAATTAACAACACACAGCAACCATTCGGCTGAAGAAGAAATAAAACAAAATTAGAAAATACCTCAAGACTATGAAATAAAAAACACAGCATATGAAAAACTTATAAGATGTAGTAAAAGCAGCACTAAAAGTTCATAGTAATAAACACCTGCATTTAAAAAGAAGAAAGATATCAAATAAACAACCTAACATTATACCTGATAACTTTGAAAAAAAAGAACAAAGTAACCCCAAAGTTAGCAGAAGGAAATAACAAAGATTAGAACAGAAATAAATAGACTATAGAAAAATAATTTAAAAATCAATAAACCTGAGAGTTGGTTTCTTGAAAATACAAACAAAATTAACAAACCCTTAGCTAAACTAAGACAAAAAGACCCAAATAAATAGTCATAAATAAAAGAAGAAACATTACAACTGATGTCACAGAAATAAAAAGGATCATAAGACACTAGTACAAATAATTATGCCAACAAACTACATAACTTAGGAGAAATGAATAAATACCTAGAAACATACAACCTACCAGGGCTAAATCATGAACAAATAGAAAGCCATAATAGACCTATAACTAATATGGAGATTGAATTAATAATGGATCTATGACCATATCACCCTAAAGGTGTCCAATTTAATCTGAATCACTAATAAAAAATCCTCCAACAAAGAAAAGCCCAGGACCAGATGGATTCACTGGTAAATTCCACCAAACACTTAAAGAAAAAATAGTGCCATAAATTAAAAAAATAGTCTGTCTCAATCTCCTCCCAAAAATTGAAGCAAAGAGACACTATCAAATTCATTTTATGAAGCCAACACTGCCCTGACACCAAAGTTGAACATACCACATAGAACAGAAAATTACAGGCCAATGTCTGCAATGAACATAGATGCAAAAATCCTCAAGAAAATACTAG
Organism: Cacajao melanocephalus; assembly: GCA_963573385.1. NCBI lineage: Eukaryota > Metazoa > Chordata > Mammalia > Primates > Pitheciidae > Cacajao > Cacajao melanocephalus. Next base: position 3,095 of record CAUYLG010009338.1, read on the forward strand.
AAAACAAAATCCAACAGAACATTAAGATAATAATATACCATTACCAAGTGACATTTATCCCTGAGATGCAAAGATAGTTTAAAATAAAAAATTCACCTGGGCACTGTGGCTCATGCCTGTAATCCCAGAACCTTAGGAGGCCAAGGCAAGAAGATCACTTAAGCCCACAGTTTGAGAACAGCCAAGCAACAAAGTGAGAACCTGTCTGTCCAAGAAAATTTTGAAAAAAATTATCCAACTGTGGTGGCATGCACCTGTGGTCCCAGTTACGCATAACGCTGAGGTGGGAAGATTGCTTGAGCCCAGGAAGTTGAGGCTGTAGTGAGCCATGTGCACATACTGCACTCCATCCTGGGCGACAGAAAGACTTTGTCTCAAAAAAGTTAGTGTGATACACAACATTAAATTTAAAAAGCGATAAAAATCACATAATCATCTCAATAGATGCAGAAAAAGCATTTGGCAAAATTCAACATCCTTTCATGATAAAAAATCTCAACAAACTGTGAATGTAAGAAAAGTACCTCAATGTAATAAAGGGCATATATATAAATCCCACAGCTAACATAATATCCAATGGCAAAAACCTGAAAGCTTCTCTCCAAGATTAGGACCAAGGCAAAGATCTCCATTTCTGCCACTTCTATTCAACAGAACACTGAAAGTCCTAGCAAGAGCAATTAGGCAAGAAAAAGAAATAAAAGACATTCAAATTAGAAGAAAAAAATTAAATTGTTCATGTTTGCAGGTGATATTATCTTATATATAGAAAACTCCAAGGACTCCATTAAAAAACAACCTGTTAGAACTAGTAAACAAATTTATTAAAATTGCAGAATTCAAAATACAAAATCAACACACAAAAATCAGTTACAATCCTCCTGTCTCAGCCTTTTGAGTAGCAAGACCTACAGGTATGCACTACCATGTCCAGCTAATTTATTTTTTCATTGAGACAGGGTCTTACTATGTTGTCCAGGCTGGTCTCAAACTCCTGGCCTCAAGTGATTCTCCTCCTGCCTTGACCTCCCAAAGCCCTGGGATTATAGGCACAAGCCACACCCAGCCCAGTTGCATTCCTATACAGCACCAACAAACTATCTGAAAAGAAAAATAGCAAAATGATTGTATATACAACAACACCAAAAAGAATATAATACTTAGAAATAAATTTAGTTAAGGAGCTGAAATACTTGTATGCTAAAAAACACAGAACATTGATAAAAGAAATTGAAGAAGAAACACAAATGGAAAGACATCTCATGTTCATCAACTGGAAGACTTAATACTATTAAAATGCCCATACTACCAAACACTATCTGCAAATTTAATACAATCTCTATCAAAATCCCCATAGCATTTTTTACAAAAATAGGAGGGAAAAGCAATTATGTCATTCATACGGAACCACAAAAGACCACTTATAGACAGATTAATCTTGTAAAAGAAAACTAAAGCTAGAAACATCACATTCCTGATTTCAAAATGTATCACAAAGCTATAATAATCAAAACAGTGTGGTACTGGCATAAGAACAAACACATAGACCAATGGAATAGAAGAGTCTGGAAATAAATCCATAAACTTACAGTCAACTGATCTTAAGAAGGGTATCCAGAAGAGTCTGGAAATTAATCCATAAACTTATAGTCAACTGATCTTAGAGAAGGGTGTCCAGAATAGATGATAAGAAAAGTATAGTCTTTTCGATAAATGGTGCTGAAAAACACTAGATTCCACATGCAAAAGAATCAAATTGGACTCTTTCCTTACAAAATACACAAAAATCAACTCAAAGTAGATTAACGATATAAACGTAAGACCAGAAAGTATAAAACTCTTAGGAGAAAACATAAAAGAAACATCAACAGAGTGTAACAACCATATAAAAAGCAATCTACAGAGTGAAAAGGCAACTGATGGAATGGGAGAAAATATTTGAAAACCGTATATCTGATAAGGGGTTAATCTCCAAACTTATAAGAAACTTACAATTCAATAGCAGGAAAAACAAAAAAGCAAAGAAGACTAACAACCCAAATAAATGATGGGTTTAGGACTTGAATAGACATTTATCCAAAGAAGCCATAAAAGTGGTCAATAAGTATATTTTTTAAATGCTTCATGTCACTAATCATCAGGAAAATGCAAACCAAAACCACAATAAGATATCTCACACCTGTTAGGATGGCCACTATCAAAAACCCAAAAGACAATAAGAATTACAAAGGATGTGGAGAAAAGAGACAGTTGTACATAGTTGGTGGGGACGTAAATTAGTAGAGCCATTGTGGAAAACAGTATGGAGATTCCTCAAAACATTAAAACTAGAGCCACCATATGATTCAGCAATTCCACTTCTGGGTATTTATTGAAATCAGATGCTCAAAGGAATATTAGCACTGTCTTGTTCATTGCAGTACTATTCACAATAGCCAGAATATGGAAACAACCTTAAACGTCTAACAGTCTACATGCACGCGTGCACACACACACACAAGTGCTATTTGGCCATAAAGAAGGAAATTCTGCAATATGGGGCAACTTGGATGAACCTTGAGGACATTATGCTAAGTGAAATAAGCCAGCTGCAGAAAGACAATACCAAATGATTCCATTTTTATTAGGTATCTAAAATAGTCAAATTCACAGAATCAAAGAGTGACATGGTAGTTGCCAGGAGATGAAAATACTGGGGCTTACCAATCAATGGGCATAAAGTTTCAGTTAAACAAGATACATAAGCTCTAGAGAGCTTTTTTACATTGTACCTATAGTCAACAGTAATGTATTCTACTCTTTAAAATGTGTTCAAAAGGAAGATCTCATGTTTAGTGTTCTTACCACAATAAAATAAATTTTTTTAAAAATTGGAAACCACGTAATGTCCATCAGTGGCAGAAAGGATTAAAATATATTATGATAGTACTTAATACCAGTGAATAGTACATTTTAAAAAGGTGAAAATGATGAATTTTGTGTTATGCCTTGTCTTAGTCTCTTTTATGCTGTTATAACAGAATCACAGAGACTGAGTATCTTATAATAAAGAGAAACTTATTTGGTTCATGCTTCTGCAGGCTGAGATCAGGGAGTAGGGGCTGTGTCTGGTGGGGACCTTCTTGCTGCATCATCCCATGGCAGAAGGGCAAAGAAAGGGCAAGAAAGCAAGAGCAGACCAAAATCGCCTTTATAATAAATCCACTCCCACGGTAATCAATTTATGCATGAGGGCAGAGCCCTCATGTCCTAATCACCTCTGAAAGGGCCCACCTCTCAACACTGTTACACTGGGGATTATGTTTCCAACATATGAACTTTAGGGAACATATTCAAACCATAATATGTATATTTTACAATGATAAAAAAAAAATTCAAATGAAGAATAGATTGTGCTCAGTGTTTTATTGAATAAACTGTAAACAAACTATTTTAGCCCCACAACAGTGATAAAGTAGATTCCATCCTTCTCCCCAAGGGAGTAAGTCACCTGCCCAGGTCATGGTGAAAGGTGAAAATTTGAAGGCAGGGAGTCAGCCTCCAGAGCCCATACCTTACATCACTTAACCCTACAGCCTCTTAAGATCCCCACAGCATCTCTTATTAATAAGTTTTCTATTTCAAAATGCAAAGGAAAAGAAGAAAGGAAGGCAAGCAACAGTGAAAACTAGCTACATTTTCTTCAAATGGAGAGCAGTGACAAATGCAGGTTAGGTGGAGGGAGACTTTGGAAGCTAATGTAGCACAGACGTGGTCTGACAGCCCTGGGTTTGAATTCCAGACCTACCACTAACTATGCATGGAGGTGTTAGGGAGCACTCTTATGGTCCATAACCCAGCTCCCAGGAGAGCTTTTACAAGTTCCCTTAGAGAATAGCTTGCAAAAACCTGAAAAAACAAACCAAACACCAGCCTCCCTGAAATATGCTTCAGAATTTCCAGAAAAGTCTCCAGGTTGGGAGTCAGAGTGTGTGGTGTTTGTATTATCAACACATGCTTTTGCTTTTGACTTGTTGAGTTTGGTAAAAATAGCTAAGTTTTCTAAAGATTATTTCGTGCACCATGTTTATAAGACTGAGAAACAGCAATTGTTCATGTCAAAAAAAAAGATCCTTTTATTTTTTAAAATTTTTACCACTACTGTTATTATTGTATAATTTTGGAGTCAAAGGAGGGCTTTGATGGTGCTCCCACTGGGATAAAGAAGGTCATCCTGCTTTAGAAGCCTCCTAAAAGTTTACAACACTGAGGTGAGAAGGGGCCCAGCCACAACATTAGCAAAAGTAGCCTCTGGAGCTGAAGTGAGACAAAAAACACCGAGATGAGATGACTAGGCCAAGACTGGCCCCACAGTATGTGAGGAGAGCATCCACGGTGGGGAGGAGAGTAAGGGACTCCCTTAAGACCCTGGCAGAGGAAGGGAACGGTGGAGATTCCAGGCATGCCTGCTGTGGGGATTCAGACTAGAAGGTGGTAGCAATGGTAACGGTGGTTGTCACTCATACCCTTTTTTAATGTACCATGGCAAGCTGCCACGGAAGTTAGGGAAGCAAGTGTTGGTTACACAACATATTTTTTTGAATTATTTTCTGATTTCTGTACCAGAGGATTCTTTTTTCATATGACTTTTACGTACTTATGGTCAAATTTTCCATCAGATCCCATTCTAGTAACCACAAATGAGACTTACATTTTTGGGTCTGGAGTTGCTTATGTGGGCAAAACCCAGCACTTGTACAAGCAAAAGTAGGGGAGGTAAGGAACAAGTTCTTGCACCATTTAACTGTGGAAAAACCTAGCCCATGAGATCAACATCCACACAGCGGCAGTCAAGCTGGCCCAAAAGGGGCTGTACCATGTTGCCTCAGGCAGGTGGCCAAGAGCAGGTGCCTTTTCTTCAAAAGCTTTTGAGTGTTTCTGTAGTCAGAATAGGGCCTCTTACAAATTATTTCAGGCAACAGAGTTATTTCTCAAACTACTCATAAGTGAGATGGTTCCAAACTGGGCCACAGCCTATATGACGGCATCGCCACACCACAAGTAGTCTGCTAATAACTCCAGAATGTCAGAATGTATTATTAGATGAAAAGAAATTATCTAACTGCCAAAAATATTTTTCTCTCAACATGGAAATAACCCTGTGTAAAAAATTCTTTAGCTGCCTGTTGGCCCAATGCCATTCTTCATCTCCATGATAATTATTCTTTTGTCAAATTAAAACCTAAAGAGTACTTTTCACAACTGCAGACCATCTTCAAAACATGTGTGATCCGTGAACTTTAATCTCAAAAAGATCCTCCCTACAAGTTCACTTGCTTCATGGGACCACAGGATTTTCTCCACAAAATTCTAGGTTTGTTTCCAGAGCTTATCTCATGATTCCTGCTGACTTTGGGAAGTGGTGCTGTTCCAATGCCATGTTCATGAGCTGCTGGGTCAGCCAGTTCAGTCCAATTCCCAAGCCAGGAAGCAGGCCTTAGCAACTTTCAGACTGTCTGCATCCTCTCAAGTGGATATTTTAAAGGTAAAGGCAAACAAATATTTCTCTAGTTAAAGAAGAATTGAAATATTCTCAGAGGAAACTTTTTTCTTGCATGTGAACATTTTTCTAGAAGCAAAGGATCCCAAACTTACCACAAATGTGGCTATAATTACAAAATTATACATGACTTACAAAATACATTAGGCAATAGTGTGTGTAAGTAAATAGAGGGGTTCTCAGCTGTGTGACTCACAGGATTGCATGGGGAAGATCACAAGGTTCCTCATAGGTAATAAGCACTTTGTAGAGAACAAATGAAAGAACGGAATTCTGTTTTCATATTAGCTGTGTGAATCTTAGATTTGTGAGAGAAATGCAGGCTTTTTGAGCAAGAACAGCGGCATCACTGTTTCAGTTACGTCCACTTATAGCCAGGGACTTTCTAAATATTATACAGAATAGCTCCCACCCAATAATAAAGAACTATCCTGCCCAAATGCCAATAGTTTTGAGGTTATAAAGCCCTGTTTACACTAAAAGTCCGTCTCTCACTCAACATTACCACTGTCCTCCCATCTTTCAAAACAGGGTAAAACCCTGTCTACCCAGCAGACTCCTCTCACAAACCAAACAATCAAAAGCATATTGTCATGCTGGTAACTATCACCTTTCAATGCCAGAAACATTCATAGCTTAGGTGTTTCCTTATAGAACCATTCTTGCCTTTCTGTAAGCTGCAAAAGTATTTAAATCTAGTTAACACATCTGACGGAAAATGGTATATAATGAAAGTATAGAAAAAAAAAGGAGTATGTATATTAGTTTCCTAGAGTGATCACAATTAACTACCAAAAACTGTGTGGCTTACAACAGAAATTTATTTGCTCACAGTTCTGGAGGCCTGATATCTGAAATCAAGATATTAGCAGGGCTACACTGCCTCTAAAGGCTCCAGAGGAGAACTGTTGCTGGCCACTGGTGGCTGCCTCACTTCAGTCTTTGCCTCTGTCTTCAAATAGCCCTCTGCCCTTCAGTGTGTTCTCTTCTGTCTCTTATAAGAGACATATCATTGGATTTAGGGCTCACCTGGATAATCTAAGATAATCTCATATCCACATTCTTAATTAATTACATCTGCAAAGACCATATTCCCAAATAAGGTCACATTCACAACTTCCCAGTGGAAATATCTTTGGAGGGGTCACCACTGAACTACAGTGTATGTTGGGGAGGGGGGTTGGTGTGTGCATGCACATGTGTCTATTCAAAATCACTGCGAAAAGGCCAAGCTCAAAATAAGCAAAAGGTTTTCTCAAAGTGTAAAGTAAGGTTTAGCATACTTTTATTTGGATTAATATCACTATAACTGTTTATTAAGTTCAAAAAAATGTATTATCTCTATCTGTAAGCTATTAAAAGTAAAGATCAAGTAGCAGAAAATGTGATGGCTTGAGGAAACTCCAGAGATAAATTAGCAGGTCCACTTCCCAGGTAAATTGCCTGTATTATTCCAGACAGATGAGCATTTAATCAAGGGAGAGCAAAAATGATTATGGAGCTCAAGTGAATCTCCAAAAAGAAGAAGAAAGACCTTGAAAAGACATTTTGCTGAAATCTCTTTATTTTGGATATTGGGAAATTAAGATGCCCCAAAGGCTTCCATCTTTTATAGCTTGCCCAAGACAAGATCACACAGACAGATGACTGAAGCAAGATTAGAAGCTCAATACCATCATTCTCCATCAACATTCTTTTTCTACATGCTACATATGTCTAACTTACTTTCCTTCTATTACAAAGTAAAGTATTTTCTTGATTCTCTTTTAGTTAAAAGAGAGAGAAAGCCACTTTATACCCTGAACTGGTCAGCTTAGGCTGCCACAACAAAATACCATAGCCTGGGTGGCTTGAAGAACAGAAATTAAATTTCTCACAGTTCAGGAAGCTGGAGGTCTGAGATCAGGCTATAGGCATGGTCCGGATCTGGTAGAGGCTCTCTCTGGGGAGTGCAGATGACTGACATCTTATTGTGTCCTTTCATTTGTGCATGCTCAGAGAAAGAGAAGGAGTGATTTCTTCTTCTTCTTATAGGGTCACCAATCCTGTCAGATTAGGTCCCCACTCTTACTCCACTTAACCTTAACTACCTGCTAAAATTCCCATCTCCAAATGCAGTCACATTGGGGGTTAGGACTCCAATGTATGAGATTTTGGGAAACACAATTCAGTCCACATCACACCCCCTATGTTTTGTCAATAGAGAATATTTATAACTTCTCAAAATGCTTTTTTCTGGTATCTTATTCAATTTTTTATATCTTATTTAAAAGTTATTTAGTAACTTTGTGATTTGTTCCATTTAACAAATTGAGAAACTGAGGTTTAGAGAAGCCTCAGTTGACTGGCCCAACGTCATACAGCTAGTGAGAGGCAAGTTGTATTCATCTTCTAGACCCCTTTTACAGGGTCCAAGATCACCTTCAGTGTTGGTCACCTTTTAATAGCTGTCCTTATAATGCATCTATAGACACTGCAAAACACATGGCTTCTAAAAGGTCCTTAGAGAGACCTTCTATGAAAGTCTAACATTGCATTTCTTTCCCTTGACTATCTAACACATTAGTGACTTGAACCCTATAGAATGGAAACAGCTTAATATGTCATCTGTTCTCATGTGCACCAGGAATATGGCTTGAGAGGAGATTCAGCTGTTCTCACACTAAGCTATCAAGTCCTTAAAAAGACCATAAAGGAATAAATGATTATTCACAGTGCCGAAAGCACATGTATTTTGAACGAGAAAACATTATGTTAAAGAATGGGGGAGAAAAAAATAATGCAGATTCATTCAATGAGCTTTTCACTGAAACCTCTAAAATTGAACACAAGAAATGTTTCATTCCATATGCGGTATCAAGGTTTTACCAGATATAAAAAGGAAAACTATTGCCTGTTTACAATGATATAATTTCTAGATCATTCTGGGTATAAATATAAAAACTCAATATGTAAATATTTTCATTACTAAGGTTAAAAAAGCTTTATAACATATTTACTGGTATTAGTTTTATAGGTGTGATGACAGTAGAATTATTATAGAAGAAGAATTATTTTAGAGATGCACATGGAAGCTAATATTCTGGGGTGAAATGTTATAGATATGTGATTTTCAAGTACTTCAAAAAATTAAGTAAATATGTATTAAATGTCAATGATGAGTATATAGTAGTTCATGACACTCATCAATACACTTTTATCTCTAAAGATTTTATGTCTAAAGGTATATCTAAATATGTATCATGAAAATAATAGAATATGTTACAAAGTTACCAAAAATCTTGGAAGCCAAATATCATTAGCGCTTTAGTTAATAGAGTATAACTACTCAATAGTGTATGAATGACCCATAAAAGAAGGCACCAGGTAAAATATACACATATATCTGTTTAGAGAAATACCTACCCCGTTCTTCCCGTATCTGCTGTTATGTGAGTATATATTGATCAGTAAATTTGAAACAACCCTAACTATCTCCATTTTTTAGAATTGAAAACAATTTCATTTTGAGTTGGATGGGCCAGTTTGATTTCAATAGCTAGCAGTATTCATCTTGTGATCCATGGTTAACACAAAAATGCACCTTCAGGACATGCAACTAACATTAAAAGCAGAATTTTTGTGGAAAGCACATAGGAGCACACACACATTCTCTTTAGGCTTCAGTTTGAAAGACTTTTGAAAAGGTTAAAAACCTTACCCCTTGAGGTTATTCATAAATCCAGAAACAGGTTTTTTTCCTTTTTTTTTTTTTTTTTTTTGTTCACTTGCTCTGAATTTTTTTTTCCCCAAGATGAAATACAGTAAGCTAATTCAGGAAAGCTAGTAAATTCAGTCATTTTAAGGGCCCCACACTTCTCAACCCACATGCACAATTCTTGCTTCTACCCAGAAGTACAACAGCCAGATAGAAGACAAATATGACCCTGGGTTTAAGTGGAGGCTCTCTCCTACCTGAGGGACTTTTCAAATAAAGCTTCCCATTTTACCTCTCATGTGAATGGTACATGTATGTGTTTGAGCAGGAGGTGAATATTCCAGGGAAACAAATCTGTTCACACACTTGTACTCTCGTCACCCCAGACTCTTTGGGGAACACCATGTTGCCTCTGGAAACTATTAGTCATCATCATCTTCCAGTTTGTAGTTATCACAATAAATTTATTATCTTATTTGACAAATAACTCTTGAATTGACCTCTCAACTATTAGAGAATTTGGAAACACATTAGGTTAGAAAAGATGCTAAACCAAGTTACAGGAAAGAAGACTAAACTTACCTTATAACAGGAAGACAAATGAGGTGTGTGTAAGTGCAGGAGTACATCTGTGAGCTCTCACAAATTAACCCCGGGAGTTTAGAGGAGTAAATGTATGGCATATAGCTCGAATACAGAGGGGCTGGAGACAAAGAAGCAGTGTAATCAATGGACTGCCTCTCGATTTTAGAAAATGTTGAAATTGTATATGTAATATTTTCCGATTAACAAAGAAATAAGTGTTTCTTAAAAAGGGTATTAGAAAAAAATATCACTCCTAATCCTGCCCCCGAGAAATGGTGCACTATTAACACCTTGCTCCATAGCCTTCCAGATGCTCTGAGAGGTTTTCCCTGACAAATCCGACTGAAAAAAGACCCAATTTGTCATTATCAACTCCACTGTGGAAATTTTGTGTGGCAAAGAGTGGAAAACCAAAACCCAACTGGCTTAAGTAGGAAAATATATTAACCCAGAGGCTCAAATGATGTCTCTCTCTGTGCTAGGGACTGAATGTTTGTGTATCCCTGCTCCTGCCAGATTTGTATGTAGAAATCTCAACCCCCAAGGTGATAGTATTAGGAGGTGGGCTCTTTGGGAGGTGATGACATCATGAGGGTGGAGCCCTATGAAAGAGACTCCAGAGAGATCTCTTGTCCCTTCCCTAACCGATGTGAGGTTACAACAAAAAGCCATTTAGGAATCAAGCTCTAACCAGATACTCAATCTCTTGACACCTTGGTCTTAGACTCCCCAGTCTCTGGAATGGTGAGAAATAAATTAAAATCATTAAAATAAAGCCACTCAGTCGATGGTATTTTCTTATAACATCCTGAATAGACTACGAAACTCTGTCCCTTAGATCTCTTGTTCTTCACGATGGCTACATTTGCAGGCATCCTATGATGACAAAATGGCTACCAACAGCAAAAGGCTCTATCATCCTACATGTAAATGCCTGAGAAAATAAGCTCTTCTTCCTACCAGTTGCTTTTGCCAAAGACCAGGGACTGGCTCTGATTGAATTGTGTGGACATCCCTGAACCAACTGCATTGGCCAAGGGAACACAAAGAATTCAATGCCTGGGAAATGGATAATGCTTCTTTTGTCTCTGAGAGTAATCAAGCAGTAATCAAATTATGCTGCAGTGTTACAGAGCTATGACTACAAGAGTTCTTTACATTTTTATGCATAGCACCTGGTCATCCCACCTTCCCAAGTAATGGCAAGCTTCGTTACTGAGGGATGTCTTTTCTGATTCCTTCTTCCCTCAGACCAATGGCTCTCCTGGGTGGCTTCTCAGTCCCTTGGGATACAGACACTTAGCATCTATACCTCAGCTGATTTTCAGGCTAGAATCTCCTGCTCTCTGCTCTTCCTTCCTTCCTTCCTTCCTTCCTTCCTTCCTTCCTTCCTTCCCTTCTTCCCTTCTTTCTTTTTCTTTCTCTCTCTCTCTCTCTCTGCCTCTAATAAAAATACCCTTTCTCTTTAACATTGTCTACACTAGTGTCAATTCAGAAGCCTTTTTGAAAGATACCATTTGGTGAACTTTCAGATCATTGTTTTGCATATATAGCAGGAGACAAGAAACTAAAAGTATATACATTTGGTTCCACCTGGAATATATGTAATTATTAATAAGAGTTAGAGCACAGAGATGATGGGCCAGATGGTAATGGGAACTCATGGGTAAGGTTGGAACACCACTGTGTCATCTTGCTGCCTCCTATGAGTATAGGAGTTCTGGGGTAAGTTATGAGGGAACCAGTGTCTAAAGTAATGTCTGAAGGGCTGTATGTCATGATAGCCTCTATGATGGCAGGGCCACTTCTGTCTCTATGGGGATAAACATGGAGAGCCCTCAAGAAAGGCAGGGATGTAGGAAGAGCACAGAAACTAGAGTCAGTCCACTTGGGTTTGAATCCACAGCAACTTACTAGCTATGTAACCTTGACTATCACCTTGAATAAGATAACCCTGAATAAATTTAACCTTTGCTTCTTTGTGCCTCATTTTCCTTGCATGTATAGCACATATTAAAACTACCTACCTCATGGGATGATTCTGAAGATTAAACAGGATAACACACATGAAGGGCTTATTACAGTCCCTGGTACATATACCCTCAATAGTTGTTTGCTGGGTGATTAGGAACACACTATTACCACTACTAGAACTATGTGGTGATTTAGAATCACAGATTGAAGTTAGACTAAGTAAGTGCAGACACAATTCTGTCTCTTACTAACCATGTGGTCTTGGCCAAGTTGCTTGAACTCCCTGAGACGTGGTTTGCTCATCCATAAAACAGGAACAAGAGTACCTGCCTAACAGGGGTAGAAATAAAAATTAAAATAAATAAATCCATCGATTGGCTCTCAGATGTTGTTGTTCTTGTTGTTGGTTTTCTAGGGCATGCCATTTGAAGGGTTCTAAGAGGCCCTCCTCTCCTCAATGTTTCCACAAAGAAGAAAAAAGTGTTCACTAATTGCCATTTCTGTCCAGATATCTGTAATTCTGGAGTTAGAAAAGCAGTTTAAAGGCAGTATTCACTGTTATATGTAAATTCCTGAGGTGGCCTTAAGGAGGGGTACCTAGCCAATAGCTCAGCAGTTTTGTTGGTTCAGCGAATGCTTTCCAAGGGGACAGTTTCAGGGAGGGTGAGTGAAGATAAGCACTGTGGAGGATGAGGACACCAGTACCTGCAGGAGCCTGGAAGCAGAGTAGCCTCGGATGTGGAGGTAAGCGCTCCCTAAAAATGTTACTGGCTTTGTCAACTTGGTCAAGGACTTCTGTCAGATAGTTCCATTCAGCTCAGGGTCTAGGATAGGCCACAGGGCCCAGATTATTCCCTAGGTTCTGGGCCCAGCATCTCCATTAACTAGCAGGCCAACTTCAACATCCACAAGTACTTTCTTTAGATTTTGGAAAAACTTGAAATTTCTGAAGAAATGCTGAGGCCGCATGTAACTAGTCATGGAGTGAATGATTTAAACACTCTCTATGGCCCCAGCAAGCCAGTGTTTTCCAAACAGTATTTTAATCATGATACAATTTCCCTCTTCAGATGTGGAGAAACTGGAGAACTGAATAATTTCATAAGACCACAAAGCACAGAGGAGGCAAGAACTGTCTCAAAATAATGAGATGAGCCTAACCAAAAGAAATCTTCATCTTATTAGCAGAACAAGTTTCTTAAGTTTTCATCTATGGAGAGAATTCCCAAAGAAAATTTGGGACGCTCTCTTCCCAAAGCATGTTTTAAAATGCAACCAGACTAAACAACGGAGACCATAGGAATGATTCTCCCTTCACCAGGTAAAAGGGTATGGGGGCTGGACTGGTCGTTTCCAGCTCTAATTCTATGATAAGTGATCCCAGTTACCTGGGTTACTTGGCCAGGAGTGGAAGCAGAGAGAGCCTGTCGTTCACACTGACTTTCAATTTTCAAGCGAGCAAGTTTAATCAGTTTCTAGGTACAACCCGCCTTTCAAGTCTCTGGAAACATCTCAAGGGAGAGAATAACACTAAGAAACACAGAAATCTTTTCTCTTCTCTGCAGGCGTTTGTCACAGAGCCAGTTCCTAAGTGCACAAACTTTTGGCAGACCGAATCACTTTGATATACTTTTCCCAGGGTTCAAAAAGAAAAGATAAACAAAGAACTTGTGACTTCAAGGGGAGCAAAGGTAGCTCATAACTTTAGGAGTTTATGAGGTAGCTCATCTTCTTTACACTTCTGGCAAAGGGGAAGGGAGTGTCAGTAAGAAGAAATCACCTTGTTAGTGGTTTCTGAGACTGCAGGTTTGGCGCCTGAGGGCACATTCTGTGAGGGTTTGCTGCCGTTTTCCACAGGTAAAGCAGAGGGCAGCTTCTGTCAACAAAGGTTGACACTCCGAGGTTTTGTTTTGGTTGGCTTTATTCCTGCCTTTAAAGGCACAGAAAGTATTAATCATTTAAAACCAGTTTTCAAAAGGTATTTGAATTTTCATTAACCATATTTCTCATGAATTAAGTCAAACAGGAAAGGCCAAATACAGTTGATGTTTCTTTTGGATTTTATGAGAACAAACAGGATGTGTCTAATTAAAACTTTTCATTTTTAGTTTATTTGGCAATTAGTTTATTTTTTCTAGGACAAGAGTGTTTATAACTACATAAAGATTCAAATGTTGAAGAACAAATGGCACAGAGATGAGGAGGCATTTAAATATTAGCCATATGTTTACTCGATTTCACTTTTCTGCAGCTCTAAGACATGTTCCTCACCAGCCATTCTTATAACACCCCATTGAGTAGAACACATTTCAGACTATCAGAGTGACGACTTTTGGATAATGTACTTTTCTGGATATTTGCCAAGAATTTGAGATGTGAGAAATAAACATTCATCTTCAGTTTTTGATAGAACTGGATTAGGGCCAACAAACTATAGCCCAAGTCAAGTGTCTTCAGTGATGCTGCACCAATGATGTCATGATTGGAGCCAAGATTAGGAGACCTCACAGGATCTCAGTTGTTACACTTACTCATTCCTTAGCCCATCTAATTGCTTTCTTCCCACTCTCTGCCAATTGATGAAAAATCAGAATATTGCCCAAACTAATGGGAATGTGGTAATATCTGGCTCTATAGAGGGAGACTGGAAGAAAGGGAGGCTTAATTTCCGTGATCTTCTAGTCCCTTGCTGCAGGTGGGCAAAGACAAAAAAAGGCACTGACTGTCCCAGACTAACCCTATTTGGCTGCATCCTGAAAGGTCCACCATAGCTAGGTCCAGCTCTGCAAATGCAACACTCTAATCTCGCTTGTTTTTTTTGACTGACCCAGAGTGATCAGCTTTTAGAGACTGGCATTGGCCAAATATCCATAAGACTGATTTAAAATACGAATTCACAGTGATAAATTGTAACTCCCAAAGCCTCAGAATGGCTCTTGAGCATGACCAGATCATCCTTTCCTCTAGAGAATAAGTCATGTGGGAATCTAAATTACATTTAAAGAGCAGCCTGGTGAGTTCCGTGTCACACAGTGATAATAGGATGTACCACCAGGCAGTGGTAGCATGTGCTACCCAACTCCATTTCCAGGAACAATTCTCAAAGAGGATAGGAGGAAGTGTTATTTGCTCCATGCTGACACTGTGATAAATTAGCCCCCTGGTGTTTTTCTAGAATTGAGATAAATCACGACCACCTTTTAATAAGGCAATAACCTTTTAAATATGTAATCAACATGTATTGAATAGATAACAGCATTCTTTTCCTGAAAAAAAGTCCTGCAAAATACCCTAATGACTTTAACAGGACTTAGGGAGAATGTTCAGCACCTTTGATTGAATTTGGGAGACATCCTGCATCTTCTGTATGACAATTGGAAAATACAATTGCTTCTTGGGCAATATACAAACTAGACTCCACCCAGAAGAAGTCAGGTTGAATGAGCAGATGACATGGATGCGCAGATGGCAGTTCTGTGGATGAACAAATGACATGTTCATCCATAGTATGTTCTCTTCTTGTATTCACCTTCGGAAAGTGACATTTTCTGACCTTGCTCCCCGGTGTGGGACTGTGCTCTGCTGTGCCTGACAGTTGTGGGCTGTGTTCCCATGATACCAGCCAAGAGGAAAGGCAAGATGCTCTGTAGACACAAATGCTCCCCGTGCTGATGGACCATCTTTCCCATCAGAACAATTTTGGTTCAATAATAAAATGAAGAGTATTCTAGAGGATCTTTCATGGCCAGCAAGGTAGAAGAAGTGTTCTAGCCCAGTATCTACTCAAGGAGTGGTATAAAAGGAGTTGAAATCACTTGCCAACATATTCAGGATAATAAGTAAAATTCTCATTTAAGGAATAACTCATTAAAGTTAAATGCACAATTGTGGAAATGTTCTCAATCTCCCCATCTCCTTTCCCAATATTTAAAAGATACAGAGATATACATTATTTTTATTAATAATAACAATAAATTATTATTTTCTTTTTCTCTCTGAGTGAATAAATTTGTTTATGGGAAATTTTTTCAACTCAACAAAAGTGATAGCAAAATCCAGTCGTTACAGAGCACTTCGTAGTTTTTTTCTCAGATATTGCACCAAGAATTAAAGAAATCGTCACAACTATTTCATTAGTTAAGTAATGTGATTAGCTCTAGCAGGCATTACGGTGAGAAAATTGGGCAAATTGCTTCATTTCTGTATGCCTCAAATTCACAGAGCTTGTAAGTGCGGCGCTATTGCTTAAGCCCAGAGAATATGACCATAGATCTGCCTTCTTAATTACTAAGCAGCGCCTCCTCAAAATTTCAAACTATAAATACTATGTAATTTGGCCTAACCCATTCTATCCATTAATATTGCCTCTATAAACTTGATTACCATGCTGAAGTTTTTTATTCCTTTTTCCTTCATGAAAAATAAGGCAAATGTAAAATTAGAACAACCTCCTGTTCTGTTTCCCAGTGAATGACTTTATTATCATCTCAGCCAATATTGAAATCCCCATTCCAAAAATAAAATAAAATCTCCACCACCCACATTACCTTCATTGTTAATATTTATAACATGTGGTGAAAGAGTGTAGAAATAAACTTCATTGTTCCAAGAAAAATTCAAAATCTTCCAAATTGGCTAAGGGGGTCTACTTCCATAAGGCCTTCCTCAAATGTAGGCCTCTTGCCAGTGTGTCTGACAAAGTGAGTCTCAAAATTTGAAAGTTATCGGACCATCTTTTGGCAGGTTAAAGAGCGTTCCAAGTGTCAAATGCACTCCTAGAACTGCAACTCCAAAAAAATAGAATTCCTTCACATTTCTATATTAGAATTTAACCAGATGTTCATCATTAGGAAAAAAAGCCAAGTTAACTAAGCAAGGATCTGTTCATACTCTGCTATGAAAATTACTGCATTTAATATAATTCAGAGGAACTCAAACAATTACTTTTAGAAATATTTAGCAATAATCCTCCAATATTAACATTTAACTTTGTGAAGATGGGCCCCCAGACTTTATTTCTCAGTTAAAACAGCAAGGACGTAATCTATTTTTTTCTTCTTTTTTTTTCTGATTTTTCAATTTTTCTAAGATGTTTCGTAACAGTGAAAATGCATCAATGTCGGGGAGGATTAATCAGGGTTCAATCACCATATTACTGTGGGAAGTAGTAATCAGTTAGTAGAATCCTTTTCTGCTTTTATTTCTCTTAGGTTTTCAAAGGAGAACATCAAAGAGGGTTTTGTTTCAGGCATAATGGTCCCTTCTTTTTCTCATTAATCTCTTGATGCCTAGAAGCCCAAGAAACACAGAGATTCTCCTTCTCTCCAATCTTCCAAAACCACATACAAGGGACTGAAGCTGTTCTGCAACATAATCTCACAAGACAATTGATGGTATATTGATTCCCTCTTGCTCAGTATTTATCTGTTCCCTCTTGTTCACCCATCTTCCTATCTCACTAAATTTGTATATATCCTCATATTTTCAACCAATGATCCTGTACTTCAAATACCTTCCATTCATTTCAACTTTAATCTTGGAGAGAGACACATTACCTTTAGAACAGACAAAAAGGAAGTGAGTACATATAACTATTTCACATAAATAATCCCAAAATATTGGTGTAATAAATGTAATCCCAACCATCTACCTAATTATTATATTAAAGATTAAAACCTGTTCTCTGAATTTTCGATCTTTCTTACCTCCTGTTTTTCAGGTTGGGACATCATTAAGGTTATCCTTGAAATCTAGAGGAAAAAAAATTTGTTTTCTACTTGTATTGTTCAGAGACTAGAAAGGAAGTCAAATACTTTAGCTCACCCAAATATAGCATTAATTCCTGCCAAGGAAAGTCTGATAGAGAAACATCTGTAGGTGGACACTCTTACGTAATAATTTGTCTAGTCATTTTCTTGGTAAACTAAATGTTTCAACTTTAGCAACACCTATGCAGAGTTGCTTAATTTAGATCTTCTGTATCCTCCCACCAAAAAACAATAAAGAATCCAAGTAATATGACTTAACTCTTTAGTTCAATTGAACATTTTTTAAGTGTAAGGATATGGGCACTTATATCACTATTTACAATAATGAACTGTTTCCTAAAATCCCCCTGGGACCTTACAAACAGAGCAGCAGCAGTTAAATTGGCACCAGTGGCCTCATGAGTAATGGAGATGGCACCTTAATACAGATCTGGGGGCATCGACAAGCTTAGCGCAGTCATCAAGGCCATTTACAGCAGTGGTGCTTCCAGAGACACAGGCCAGGCTGCTACCCTTAGTGTCAGCAGAGAAAAACAGGCATCACCTCGAAGCAGAAATGTTATCAGAGTGAAAATTTAAAAAGTCAGTGCTGCGTGGTGGCCAAAAGGACTGGTTCCCAGATCACACATTCTAGACACTCCTTAGAGAAATTATGTGGGAAGAACAGGAGGACACTGGAGTTCCCACAAAATAGGTGAAGATACAGCCAAAAATACTATTTTGAAATTGTAATTGTGATCCATTTTTTTTTTTTAACCTTCAGACTGGTATGGACTGGGAAATACACTGACTCTTTGTTTTAGTTATCTATTGCTGCATGAAAGCCACCCTGATACTTACTGGCTTAAAGCACCAGCCGTATTGTTAATTTTTGTGATTCTTTGTTTTCACTGGGCTTAGCTGAGTGGTACTTCTGCTCCATGTGATGCTGACTGGGGCTGCAGTTTATCTGGGGTTCAACTGGGCTGGAATGTCCAAGATGGTTCATTTTCATGCCTGACAGTTGATATTGGCTTTTGGCCAGGAACTGAGCTGAGACTGTTGAACAAAATGCCTGAAAACAAACTCTCCATGTGATTCGTGCACTCCTAAGCTTGGCAGTTGGGTTTCAAGGGGAAGCAACCTCAGAACTAGTGTTCTAAGAGAGGAGAAGCACATTCAGCCAGTCTTCTCAAAGGCTTAGGCCAAAAACTGACCCAGCATCACTTCCCTGTGTTCTACTAATCAAAGCAGTCATCGGCTCAGCCCCAGTTCAAAGAAAAGGAGAAACAGACTCTACCTGTGAATTTGTGGCCATCTTTCATCTGAATAATCTCTGTCCTTTGACTGGTTTCAAGAAGGGCTAAAACTGCCAACAGAGAAAGGTATTACCACAAACAACTCAGATGGGACTAGGATGAGGTAGTAGGTGTCAATTAGAAACATCCTGGTTATGGTTGCCCCAGACTTCTTTTACATGCCTTAAACTCCATTTTTCAGATTCGGTCTGAACTGCTGCATTTATATGATCTTCTCCATTTCCTAACATTACACTGCTGAATGGAAAACACTTCTGTCTGATCAGGAAACCACAATTCTTTTTTATCTGTTTCACTTTGCACTTGATGTTTTATACTCCCCAGTGACACGAGGAGAGGAACTAGGGCCTGTGCGGCCTTCTGAAAAATCATTGACTTCAGATCAGATTCACTTGGGTTTTAGAATATCTACTCCCAGGCTATCCTCCAGATCCAATGACTCAGTGTGTCTGAAGGCATGGCTATGTGCACACACAAAACTCTCTAAGTGATTCAGATGTGCACCATTCTGTTGGAAACACTCTTAAAATGGTTATTGTTTAGAAGTTAATTTAGTGTTTTCAAATTCTTTGGAAGAACGCACTCATGAAAAACTAATATATATGGAAGGTAATTTTCCTTACAACAGATCCATTTGCACACTTTCCTAGATCTTGCCTATACCTTTGTGATTAGAGTTAAACATAACCCCTTCCAAATCACTTATCTTTGCCATGATCTCTTTTAGTACCATTGGACTAATTGTGATGAAAAGCTCAGGCAGAGTCAAGGCTGCCTGTGTGAAGTTAAGACAGGGTTACTGATTCCTGTGCATGGCAGGCAGGTGCTCTGCAGAGTCCCAGCCTGTTCAGAACAGTGACACACGACATAATCAGCCTGCCACGGGGCCTGTATGCAAGCAAGGAAACTTTGGAACCAGCATCAGAGTGTGCAATCTGCAGAATGCCCACTCACAGGGCGGCTGAACCCACACACTGCGCCTTTGGAGTGGCAAAGCAGCCACGAAGCAGGAACCCAGCCAGCACTGCACATGCCAGCAAAAGGGAGAGAAATGCCCAGGAGACAAGATGAATCCTCCTTCCTATAAAGACAGTCTGCATGCCTGCTTGAATACTGACTGCCTGGAGCAAGGAACACAGAGTTGTTGGCAGAATCATGCCTCCTACAGGCTAATGTGGCCATAATCTTTCTATGCCTTGGTTTCCCCTAGAGCAAAATAATATCAGAGCCCTGAATTCCTCCTGGGGGTGCTGTGAAGAGTAACGAGGTAGTGTCTATAAAGTGCCTTAAAGAGAGGTCCTCAGAGAGCTATATGAAGACAAGGTGCGTTATTAGCACCTATGCAGCAAGCCCACTCTTGGGGATTTCAAAGCCTCACCCCAATTCCGTTGAAGGACAGTGCACCCAAGACAGCCTCTCTAACTATACATGTCTAAGTCTAAATAGCAGGCTCACTCTAGTTTCTGACATATTAAGAAAAAACAAAACAAGAACAACAATCATTGGATTGATCATTGGATGCTGCACTGATTGGGAAATCTCTGTTTTCTTTGACAGAAAGGCAGTAGCCCGCAAGGTTTCTTCCCTGGGCTGACAACCATTTCTATAAAGCCATGTGTTTTTCAGAGCAGCCTATGGTGACATAGCAACCCAGACATATGGTGTCATTATTCAGCCGACACAAATTTGACACTTAAGTGAATTTATTATATTTTGCTTTGCTCCTGGTGCCTGAAAGGCTTTGCCACTGTCTCTTCATAGAGCTTGTCACAGATGTTGATGTATTTTCCTCCTCCATGGCCAGGTTTTACTGTGGAAACTGATACAACTTCACGATAGAATTTCTAGATGAATTATTCACGCATTGCATGCTTTCTGCACACAGGGGCTTGGAAGAAATCCATACTATTCAATAAATGGTCTTTCTAATCCTCTTTAACAGAGCATTCTCTCCTGGTTTAAACTGTTTCTATTATCACCTTTGTATCATAATGTTTTGGATAAAGTATTTCATAGTTGATAGCTTGGTTAAAACATTTACAATATTTCACATTAATGTGCAACAAAATTGCCCAGGCACTGGGATGAAACTGATCCATTCTAACAACAATAAACCATATGGGCCAAATTCTCATCAGCTCAACTTTTGCTCACTTACACACACACACACACACACACACCACCACCACCAGTAACAACAACAACAAACCCTGAAACCTTGAAGTCAATTCTACTTCCAGTGATTTATAGAACAGTTCCTAAAATATCTCAATATTTGTTGTTTTCAGCAGAACAGAACCCTCTTAATGCTAATACCATCTGTAGAGATGAGTTTTTAATTGAAAAACAAGTTCAACTTGATGGAAAAGAGTCAGATGAACTCATCGCTGGCCTCTGAGAAAAGATTAATGAAAGAAAAACATATCAAGCTTCTTTAATACCTGGAGAAGCCATAAGGATACCTGGATTGACATTATGGGCTATGGTATATGGGAGTGAATAACCTTAACATGACACAGTAAGCCCATTGAAGAATTAAGAACTATAATTACAGTTTTTAAAGTATACTGACCTGTTGACCTTTAAGATTTAAGGCTTTGCCTCAGGGTCATTTCTTGACCTAGTTTTTGTTTTGTTTCATTAGTTTTTTTTTTTTTTAATTCCCCACTGAAATAATTTTTAACATTATTCAGTTAAATTCTAAGTGGTTGGAACATTAAGCTCTTCCCTATCATTGTCTTACTTTTAATTTAATTAAATACTTGAGAAGTACATGTTTTTAAATAAGAAATCTCTTCTTTTAGAATTTGCTTTCCATTCAAAGAGCACTGACATTTTGAATCGTTCCTAGAACAGATGGCAAAAGAATTGCACAAACGCACAAAGGAAGATGAAATTCTAGCTAATGATTATTATTATTTGAGCAAATTCAGGCTAAGTGCAATAGATTTCATTTACTATGCTTTGAGGTCCATCCATGCATAACTTCCCCCATGTGTTGTCTATGGCACCACTCTTTTCCCAGCCTCTCAAAACCTCAGCATTGGAGTCATCTTTGGCTACAACTTCTCACATCCCATATCCACCCCCTAAGTTCTCATAGTTATTCCTTGCTTTGAAACATATCTTCCACTCAGATCTCTTAGTATTCCTCTACCCTACTCCAAGCTCTTGCTGTTTTCATCTGGATAGATATCTATAAAATTTGTCCCAGTTCATCTTGTAGTGTTCAGAAATTTCCCTGATTCGAGTCTTCCCCATATATCCTTATCAGGATAATCTTCCTCATGTATGATTTTAATTTATCTCCTCCTGTTTAAGAATCTATAATAGTTTTCTATTACCTAGGTTTAATACACACACACACACACACACACACACACACACACATACGTTTATCTATGCCAGGCTTGTTCTAAGTACTTAAAAATATAAACTCATTTAATCCATATAACAACCCTGTGATATGGAAACTATTACTTCTTCCTTTTTTAGATGAGGCCACTAAGGCACAGAGAGGTTAAATAATTTGCCGAAGGTCACACAGCCAGAGAGCAATGAAGCCAGTCTGTGCTTTTAACCAATACACTATACTGCCTCAATCTGGAATAGCTAGCACCCACATTTTAAATATTTTTTAAACAGTTTTCATTTATTTCTCATTTGACCTAACATTTCAGTCAGATGTTGTTCATCCCTAAATTCACCTTGTTTTATATTGTTTTAGTAAAATGATCCATTTAAGTGGACTACTCTCTTCTGTGTATATATTTCTACTTCTTGTACCATCACCTGTGATGTTTCTCTTGCCTGGGATACTTTCCCATTTTTCTTTGAAATGCATCTATTGAATAATATAAATTGTAAATATTTATCAGTGCAAATATAACTTTCTTGCAATATGTAACTGAGTTCCTCAAACGAGGCTCTTCTGACCTCACACAAGTCTCCTCCCGTCTTTACCCTGTCTCAGTGTGTATGGACACACAACCCAACTTGCCTACAGTTTCTTTGCAGAACCTCCTTCTGACTTCCATTCTTCTCTGAAGCTTCCTCCCGTTCTCACAGGCAGGACTTGTAGCTATGTTAACATAGCTCTGATGACAACTCAGATGGTTGGTTGGTCCCTTGATCTTTACTACATTTCTCTGTATTGGGATCGCTTCACATGCCTATCTTCCCCCCACCACCAGATTATCAGTTCCTCACAGGCAGGTGCTGCAAAACCTCCGCCTATGTCATAGCATAGCAGGGAGTCAGGAAGTATTTTTAACACATCAACAGATAGTTCCATTTTGATTTCTACTTGTTGCATATGTGTACATATATGTGTGTATTCAAGCATCTATCAGTTTTATTTTCTCCTAATATTGTAAATTCAATGAAGACAGATCTTGCTTCTATTTTCCTTGCATTTCTCATCAAGTCAAGTACAATGTTATACCATCAATCCTCACTAAATGCTTGCTGTATGAATGGGTGAGTTATTAAAATTACCCCAGGAAATGAAGATCTTTGGCTTGAATTGCCAAGCGTTAAAAATGGCACCACTCAAAAATATATAGTCAACCACACATTAAAAAGTACTAAGAATAACTCAATATTTCTTGTATGGAACAGTTGCATTTTCTTCTGAGAATCCATATGTTAAAGTCTCTCTCTGTATTTCCCACATGAGCACTTAAGTCCAGAACTCACAGTGTACCTGGCTTCAAACCAAGTACATTAGTTATTTTGGAATTGCAGAATTAATAGTCATTCTCCCACTTGCAGATCTGCCTCAAATAAAAATTGTATTTCATTTGGATTAAGAGTTGTAAATTCAGCTACAGAAAGCTGCACCAACACAACTCTGTGGCACTTATCCCATTGCAGTGCTTCAGAAAAATACTAGCAATTATGATGATTTGCTTATTACAAATAAAGAGAAATCTTTTCTCTCAATGCTTAAATGTGGATATAGAATACGTATTTTACTTATTCTAAGAATCAAAATTATTTGGTGACATTGTGACTTTCAGGCCACAAGCCAGAACCGTATAGAAATTCAGAAAACCATTTTGGCAATTCAAAGTTAACGTCTAGATATTCTGGAATAGAGACACGATATATCATTATCAAATGCCTCATAACTGTTAAACACAGAACCAACAATAGATCCATTAGAAGACACTTTTATAAACAAGTAAATACATCTTATAGAAGATGTTATCTACCTTAATATTTATATTATGAAACATACCTATTATTAATAGATTTCTATTATCTTAAAAATAAAAAAGGAGAAGAGAATCAACATTTCAAGGACAGAGGGAGGCTCAGCCCTAAACGATGAGACGTGGCAATGAATTAGAAAACCACAGACTCTGAGAGATCAGCTGCTGAACCAGAGGGAGAAAGAGAGAAATGTACTTTTTCAAGTAGTTTTATTACTTAAGTTAGGTATAAAAAGAAAAGTCAAACAGCAACAGGCCTTTTACTTAGCAGTTTTAGATGTAAATCAGGTCATATGTATACAACATGGAGAGAACTGTTGACTTCTCGTTTTCTTCAATCACTCCCCCAAATGTGTCTCCCTCACATGGAAGTTGAAAGCTCCTTCCATTCTAGAAGGCACTGACAGAGATGTGAATATGTACTATCCCAGTAATACAGTCATACTGAAGACTTGGATTTAATTTATATAGATACCACTTGGGGATTACCTCACATTTTGTTTAAATCAAAGCTAAGGGCTTTTAGTAACTCCAAGTTACTGCAGAGGTAGTTTGGCCATTTAAAAATAAGTGCTTCCATATGCAAATGAGTAGATTTCCACAGTGTCATTTAAAAAGGCACTGTGAGGACCAGTCACTCGCACACATTTATCAAGCATGGATTATGCAGTAAATAGGACCTAGACAAGGTGCTGTGGGTACAGAGAAAAATGTGATCCCAACCCTCCAGGAGCTCACAGGCCCACAGGGAAAACAACGTCAAATCACTTTTAAAATGAAAGATAAGTGCTTCAAATTCAGTATGTACAGAACACAGAGAGATTGCATATTACCTAAGAGATGAGTCTGGAAATGCTTCCTGGAAAGACTGATATTTGGTCTGAGACTTGCAGTACGAGAGGCTAATTTCATTTACTACACATGATCGCTTTGGAAACCAAATAAAATGGACGCAGAAATGGATAGACTACTATCCCATATAGTCTTGCTTTATAACAAAACAGACCTCATGTTAGAGGCCATGTTCTTTCTCAAAACCAAAATGTCATCTTTATAGCTTTTATACCAATTTAGAGATGAGGAGGAGTCAAAGGAATCAACCACAAGTTGAAGATACAGCAAGCTGAGGAACTAGACTTACAATGTAGTTGCATGGCTATTCTGCCACCGAATCATATTCCACTCGATCTGAGAAAACAGCATTGGTGCATTCTACCATTTAGTGAGGCAATTTTACTTCACTGAGAAGTCAGTTCCTTAAGGTCTTTTACTCCTACCCACAATGTAATGCAGTAGCTTGCACTACGAGAAAACCGTATAGGTCACTAGTTGTACAGAATGTGAATGTGGGCCTAAATCAAGACTCTACCTCTACTTGCCACTCACTTCAGCAGTTTGTTTGACTCCTGTGTGCCTCAGTTTTGTCATCCATCAGACGAGCACAATGATACCTACTGAATTATTACAGGATTTACAGATTAGAAGGAAGGGGCAACATACATCCACCCTGAAAGCAGGTTAAGTCCCTCTTTTGAAAAGCAACCTTAGGACAAATGAGGTGGCCACACAGAGCAGAAGTGTAGGCACAGAAGGGACACTACTGCCTGAAATACTGTCCACACAAAGGGGAACCTCCCTCACAACCTTGAGCGCCTCAGCTACCCCTGCACTGCCCTTTCAGACTTGGGCTTATGTTGGCTGTTGGGAAGAAATGATATTAATAATCTATGTATTTCCATTTAAATAAATGCTGAGGTTCCCTAACATTTAATAGCCTTTCCATAAATAGTGACAATTATATTCCTTATTACCAAATAATGAGTTATTGGTTTTTATTTTCAGAAATATAAAGTGATTACAATACGGAACATCCACTTTGCCAGTAGCTATATGAGTTTGGAGGGTCCATGTAGGAGTACAAGTCACAAGGAATACGAGATACTGCTTCTTCTTTAGTTTCATGCTCTTCTCTCCCTCAGGTCAGTTTCTCATCTATTGGTCTTGGGGGGTCACTGATGGGTAACCTCAGTGAGCTCCCGATCCAGCTCCTCCCAGCTCCCACATGGCAGCCTTCCTCTTTCCTTCTCCTGCTACTGGGATGCCCGACACCCACTACCATTCTTGAGGATATCCACTCTCCAAAGCCACTTCAGCTTCTCAAGCCAAACAGGCCCCAACACACGTATCAAAGCTGCATCTTGCCAGAATTGTCACAGTCTCAAGTGCTCATCATGTCACCCCTCCACCAGCGATCTCTCCCACTGAAGTGGAGAGAATTCCCCTCCTGAGAGCCCTGGCCTGTGACTTGGCTGTGGTCACTGCCCCTGGGATTGTGCATGACCCACCACCTGCTGCTAAGCTGTGCACAAAGGCCCTGTTTCTTCCCATCCTCTTCTCCTGGACCACAAAGGTGCTACGTCGTTCTGTTTCCTGGTATCATCGACGTTTTAGTAAGAAAGTGAAAACGTTCTCTTCCTTGTTTCACTTTGAATCCTCTCCACCGGGATCTGGCACAATCCCCAAGAAAAATAGAAGGGGATGTAGAAGCTCCCCTCGAGCACCACACAAACGAACCCACCCCTCTGCTTTCATTTAGGCCTTCTTTCCGCAGCCCTTTCTCCACTTTAGGATAACTGCCTGAGAATGACTCACTCTTTCTCAGGAGGCTTCCTGGACATCTTTCAAATAGCTCCCAGACAAGCACATGACAAGCTTTTCGGATGTGTTGGAATCTCAGAGAGTATATATTTTGAGTTCAAGTGGAGGCCCTTGCTATAGCCATAAGCTAAAGATTTATAACCTACAGCTTCTTGATAAATGACTTTAATATGAAACACAGCGTTGGAAATAAAAGAGTATTTTATTTTTCTAAAACTCTATTTACTCCTCCTCCTATCTAGAAAGTATACACACACTAACATATATGCAAAAATTCTGCCATCTTCTGTTCTCATAACCCTCGCCAAAACTAAAATGTATGATACTAAGACCTTTGTCTCAGAAATCTCTTTATTCTACGAATGTGTTCAGGTTAAATACTTCTAGCCTATAGAATTTCTGCTTACATTTCCTCACGAACAGAGCTTTCTGTTGCTTGGCTGATAAACTACGCTGATTGTACTTATTCATCAGAATAATACAATCCATAGAAAAGAGTTATTTAAATACATGCCTATTTATTTTAATTATTAGCTTCAAGGATAACTTGTGACAATACATTAAATTTTTCTTTGTATTACCCTGAAATTTGTATTTCAGAAGGCTGTTGGCAAGGCATGGGAAATGAATTCAGAATGTTGCCATGATGAGAGAATATATACTAACACTATTTTTTAGAGTATAAGAAAAAATTGTTTCTGTATTAGTAACTTAAAGCGTTTGCAATGTTACAATGTATTTCACTGCATACACAAACTGAAAAAGAACTTCTAAAAATATTTAAGAATACTCTTCAGCAATTTTACTGGGCCTCTAAGAGTGACTTCATTAATCATTGTTTGACTCAGGTAATTTATTTTTCATGCTGCTCCAAGAATTCTCCCGTTGTCTTTAATCTTTCCCAGCATCTTCCAATTGCTCAAACTCGTTCTTATCTCTGGGGCTGTTCTGTTACTCCTCTGTCAGACACAAAGCAGCACACAGCTGAGTGATCGCAACAGCTGAAAGAACTACCTGGCCAGAGCACATGCAAGGCAAAATCACTCTCTAGAGCAATGGGAAAGTCTGTTTTGAAGAGTTTTAACATATTTTCTGTAAGCTTCAGTACACTTGGAACAGATAAAAATCTACATGTATGGCATGTGTGAGAGAAAGATTTCAAATAAATGACCCCTAGAAGTATAAGCATACATTCAACTATAGCTCTAACAGTATTTTCCAAGTTGATTCATTCCCAGTGAGTTTTTCCATGAATTTTAATGAATCCTTCCAACTTGCATGTTGCAGTTTCTTTTTTCACATATAGCAAATAATCCTGGAATCAGACAGTTAAAATTTTGTTTACCTTCAGTCATTTTTTAAATAATCCTTTCAGGTCTGCAAGGTTCATTTTGCTGTTAACAGATATAACTTAGGCAAATCCAATGTCATTTATAAATTTTATGTTTTTCATATATCAGTATATATTAAAGAAAAACAAAAAATATTTTTAGTATCTCATAATTAGTTGTTTTATTATGAGACACTGATACTGAGATACAAAGAAAAGTGATTATTCAAGAGGGAAAAAAAGCTATGAAAACAGCTTATATAATTGACAGATTGAATTGTCCAGAGAAGCAACAGGTCTTAGGTTTACCACAGGCACATATAAACAGCCCAGCCAACGACAATTCTTTGTTGAAACTCTAAGTATTCACGACTTAAATATTAAATAATGCATCTTTCTTTGATAGCTGGTTTCTAGAAAATACAAAATGTCCTGAGTCCCATAGTTCATATTTTGGGCATCATTCTTTTTAATGCACAAAGATTTTGCAATCCAGACCTAGATGTGAGACTTTCCAGACCTGTGCTTTACCTTGTGGACAGGTATGCATGTTTTACAACGTTCTTTCAAATGTCTAATTACAAAAAAGGACTTGTAATATCTCCTACTTTAAACACAGAATTGGACATTTTCAAGCACAGCTCTTTTGCCTGACTCCCAAAATATGGTGTGGGGCTGGTATTGATAAACCTTGGATTCTTCAATTTCCTCTGACCAGAACAGAAACAAAAGAAACCCTGTGTCTTGTTCTGCACTATTTCTTGTGGTCTGATTTTCCATTCACTTGCACAGTGTCAGGGAACTGGGGGAGCTGTGAATTCTCCATGAGTGAGCCCAATTTGACCACTTTCATCAGCTCAATGTCCCATACAGCTTAGCAGTCCAGATCTGGGGAAAGCTCACGCATGAAGCCTCAACACTCTATTTCTTGCTCTAAACAGCTGATCTGAAGTAGCTGGAAAAGTCAGGGAGACAGACACAGCTTATCAGAGTTGCTTCTTGGTCTAACAAATGATTCTGTTGAGTGGAGTACTCTCAATACCTACTACTTAAAAAAAGGCAAAACATCTATTTAATGTGTGTAGTGACCAAGGAGGGAAGCAGTGGCATAACCACCAGGGTCTTGCATGGGGTGCACCAGAAGCCCACGTGTCATGGCTCATGCCACCAAGGACCTTGGATTTAGACTTTGGACTTGATCCTGAATGAGGTTATCCATACAGTCACTGTTAGTGTGGTGCACATAAAGGTGAATGTGTTCAACATACACATTTAAAATATGCTAAAAATTTTAAATGTATTTAGTATTTTAAAAATATACTAAACATTTTTTCTGTTGCCTTGTCTGGATGTTTATTTTAATATACTAAGAGGAAAAAAAATACACAGCACTTACTACATTCAAATCACCATTTAAACATTTAATGTGAATGAAATCACATATTCTTTAGAGCCATCCTACACTAGGGACTGTTACTGTCCTCATTTTACAGATGAGTAAACTAAGGCACAGAGATGTTACATTATTCATCTGAGGTCACACACCTAGTAAGTGGGCAGAGATATCTAGTTGCAAACCCAAGCTCCAGAGTCCATTCTCCAGACTGCTATACTCTGCTGCCTCCCACAGAAATAGCCCTGAGAGGCCCTTACAACTACCCCTTCTCTCATGCTTTATCTTGAACCCAAGGCAGATTACTCTTAGACTCCAGGTGCTTCCCTTGTGAGATGTGGCTAGAGATTCATGTAAGGTTAGTTAGGGACACCGCTTAAACCATGGCTTGATTATTGTAAGGCTCCACTTCTGGCTTCTAGGGTATGTTGGTCTCAAAGCATCATCTGGACAAGCAAGATGGCCAGTACACATGGCAGTCACATCCTCTCTGGTTTCGTGGTCCCACTCTCTCTCTCTCTGTGTATTCCCACTGTCCCTCCCTCCCAATGCTATGACATCAGATATAGACATTTATTCCTCATTGGTATATTTCCACCTCAGAGGAGTTTCCTCCCCAGAGAGGCAAGAATCTGTATCAGTCCATTTTCACACTGCTATAAAGAAATACCTGAGACTGGGTAATTTATAAAGGAAAGAGGTTTAATTGACTCACAGTTTTGCATGACTGGGAGGCCTCAGGAAAATCACAGTCGTGGCAGAAAGGGAAGGGGAAGCAAGGAACCTTCTTCACATAGCAGCATAATAGAGAGAGAGAGGAAAGGAGACAGAGAGAGCGCTCAAGGGAAACTGCCACTTTTAAACCGTCAGATCTCATGAGAATGCCATCACTATTACAAGAACAGCATGAAGGAAACCAGTCCCATAATCCAATCACTTTGTACCAGGTCCCTCCCTCCACACATGGCGATTACAATTCGAGATGAGATTTGGGTGGTGACACAGAGCCAAAGCATATCAGAGTCTAATTAGCATTAGTTCAATCGTTTTATCTTATTTAGGGCAATATATTATAGAGAATACACAGGAATTTTTGAATATGCTTATGATATTCTTGATCAGTACTGCTCAATCTCTGATTTATCATATATTTTAAACCAAAACAGACCATCCCAATTGAAACATAGCCTGCATTTTACTTCTTCTTCTTTCCCAAGATGTGAAAATTAAAACTTCCTTTTCAGAAAATTCCCCCAAACATATGCTGACACTTGGTCTCCTTTTTCCTCATTTCCACAAGATAAAATAATTACAAGCAGAATTTTAAGAAACCATATATGCATCAGGAACTCAGTCTTTCTTTTTGGTATTGGCTTGTTCAGAAGCATTCCCTTTGAGAAAATCTAGTGATTCTCTTGATACCAGCAACTTCAAACCTTTTTCTTTATGCAGATAATGACATTATCATTGAATATGGTTTTGGACCACCATGCGAGCAACTCATTCTAAATAATTTTTAACATATCTTGTGACTGATGAGGAGTCAAACTCCATACATCAAGCAGTATTAAAAATAGTTATTTCCAGTTGACATGTATCAAGAGATTTTTTTCTATGTTCAGACCATTTGACCAAGTAATTCCACTTTGGGGACTCTGTCCTAGGGAAATAAACTAACATAACAGAAAAAGCTTTATGCACAAAGACAGTAATCCAACCACCTAATCCTCCCCCAATGCAGGAATAGCTAATAAACTGTCCACTTAAATATTTTATAGCTCCCAAAATATAAGTGATGAACATTTTATAACATGTAATATATTTCTTGTTAAATGGAAATATAAGACAAAATTATATGTACAAGTTAATCACACTTATGTAAAAATCAGGAACTCTGCAGGGCAAAAATAATAATAATGATGAAACAAAACACACTAACTCAAGAGAAAGTAATTTTGAGAGTAATTTTAAAAGACTAGTAGGATTCCACCAAAAAAGGAAAGAAACAAGAATATACTAGTCCCAGGCCAAGAAGCCCTAGAAGAGCCTTTGGGCTTTCATGCTCTTTTGTATGAGGCTGTACTCAGTAAATACTTGTTAAATTAATGAATGATGAGAACATAGGTATTGCTGATGTTTGATCATTTTGACCAGTGAAAACATCAATCTTACATGATTCAACTGAATGGAGTCAATGAGCCTCTAATACCACATGTTGCACAAGATCTCAGTAAATAATCTGTACGTTCAGCAGTCCCTTCCTCTTTCCCTTGTCTCTCTCTCCCTTCTTCCTGTGCTGGCCAAATAATCAGACTGAAGAAAATCTAGTTGAATATTTGACACAGCATGGCTAAAAATAAAAATAAGATCTCTCACTCACTTTTTCTCAAGTTGATATCACCATGTAGACATCCTTTAGGGCTTAAGCAAGAGAAATGCATAAATCCTAAGCTTTCTTTGTGTAGAATTACATGATACCTTGGGATAATATACACTGATGAGTCTAGTTTCCCACACCTGGCCACCTAAAGAGAAAATCACCAGACAATTTAAAAGATATAGGGCTTTTTTCATCACAAAACAATCAATGATGCTTCTTCCATATCCTGAGAGCACTCCTGGTGGTCTTCCAATTTATTTCTTTTCATATGTGGAGAGTGGAAATACTAAATGGAAGCTCCACATTTTGTCAAAAAAAAAAAGAAAAAAAAAAGGCACTTTTATTTTCTGTTTCATTCCCTCATCACAATCCCCTTCCCCATCTCCAGGCAAGTAACAAGAAACATCGTAGGTAACCAGGAGGGGATCCAGGAGGGGAGTCAACCTAGAAAGACCTGGAACAGATTCAAAACAGGTGAACAACATTTACAGTATCGCAGATAGTTCTTTGGCAACACTCACTAACAAACATTCTTTGAAAAATAATCTACTTTTCATTTTATCCTTTTTTAGTCCTTCCACTACAAAGCATAAATATTTGACTGTGTCTAATCACCTGTGTAGAATCCTTGATGCACAATTTTTTGACTTTACAACAGTGTAAAAGCAATATTCACGAGAAAGCACACATAAGTACTCATACCACCATTTTGTTTTTCACTTTCAGTACAGTATTCAATAAATTACATGACATATGCAACACTTTATTATAAAATTGCTTTGTGTTAGGTGATTTTGCCCAACTGTAAGTGTTCTGAGCATGTTTAAAGTAGGCTAGGCTAACCTATGATGTTTGGGACATTAGGTGTACTAAATGCATTTTTGACTTACTACATTTTCAGCTTATGATAGCTTTATTGGGATGCATCCTCATCATAAGTTGAGAAGCATCTATGTATAAATAATAAAATAAATATGTAACCCTGTCT
This sequence comes from Cacajao melanocephalus, assembly GCA_963573385.1. NCBI lineage: Eukaryota > Metazoa > Chordata > Mammalia > Primates > Pitheciidae > Cacajao > Cacajao melanocephalus. The sequence continues at coordinate 35,921 of CAUYLG010009338.1, forward strand.
AACCACCTTTGTAGAATACCTCAGCCCTTTCAGAATTTCAGAGCCCTCTTAGTCTTAGCCTGGTTGTTAAAATCAGCATCCTGGGCCAGGCATGGTGGCTCACACCTGTAATCCCAGCACTTTGGGAGGCCTATGTGGGCAGATCATGAGGTCAGGAGTTTGAGACCAGCCTGGCCAATATGGCAAAACGCTGTCTGTACTAAAAATACAAAAATTAGCCAGGCATGGTGGCGTGTGCCTATAATCCCAGCTACTTGGGAGGCTGAGGTAGGAGAATTGCTTGAACCCAGGAAGCAGAGGTTGCAGTGAGGCAAGATCATGCCACTGTACTCCAGCCTGGGCAACAGTGCAAGACTCTGTTTTAAAAAAGAAAAAAAAAATTAGCATCTTAAAAAGGAAAATCTGTTCATTCACTTTTTTTTGAAATTGAGAACGTGAGCTAGGACAATTATTCATGAGAACTGCTTAAGTAAAACAATTAATATGTTTCCCTCAGATTTATGATGTTTCTATAACCAAGTGACAACTATATAAGATGATTAAAGAAATCAGTTGGGCCGGGAGCAGTAGCTCATACCTGTAATCCCAACACTTTGGGAGGCCAAGGCAGGCAGATCATGAAGTCAGAAGTTCGAGACCAGTCTGGCCAACACAGTGAAACCCCATCTCTACTAAAAACAAACAAACAAAAAATAGCTGGGTGTGGTGGTGTGCACCTGTAATCCCAGCTACTTGGGAAGTTGAGGCAGGAGAATCATGTGAACCTGGGAGGCAGAGGTTGCAGTGAGTTAAGATCATACCATTGCACTCCAGCCCAGGCGACTGTGCAAGACTCCCTCTCAAAAAAAGTGAAAAAGAAAAAAAGAAAAAGAAAATCAGTTGGCCAGGCACAGTGGCTCATGCCTGTAATCCCAGCACTTTGGGAGGCTGAAGCAGGTGGATCATGAGGTCAAGAGATCCAGACCATCCTGGCCAACACAGTGAAACTCTGTCTCTGCTAAAAATAAAAAAATTAGCCAGGTGTGGTGGTACGTGCCTGTAGTCCCAGCTACTCAGGAGGCTGAGTCAGGAGAACTGCCTGAACCTCGGAGGCAGAGGTTGCAGTGAGCCGAGATCACACCACTGTACTCCAGCCTGGTGACAGACCAAGACACTATCTCAAAAAAAAAAAAAAAGAAGAAAACAAAAGAAAAGAAATCAGCTGAATTTTAGCCACGATGAGGTCTCAGAAAGAAGTTTACAGTATATTCTGTCCAGCTTGTTACTAAGTTGACAAAGTTTAACTTGTAAGTTAGTCTGATATTGTAACATTTTGTAGAGAAGCTAAAAGAAAAAAAAACCTTTAGAAATTATTCACTTCCAGAAAAGTATAAACTCTCTACTAAATACACACCTGCTTTCAATACCTATGTAAGCAAGACAAAATCAAATTTGTTGTGTGAAAATGAACTAATCTACCTTTTGCCAACATTTTGTGTACATTTTTACATTCCTGTTGTCCAAAGATAGATGTGAGTCTTAATACAGTTTATCCATATAAGGAGACAAACTGAGCTTCAAATCTATCCAGGAACTTACTTCATTCTTTTGTTATTCCAGTGGCTTTGTTTGGATTAAGACTCAAGACAAAGTGAAAAGTATGCAAAGGACATTATGATTACTGCAATCACCTGAAGATTTGTCACCGTAGAGTTACCTTAAATTCTACCTCAAAATGTTTTAACTTCGTCATTCATTTTATGGCAAACAAACTCTCTAACTCTTGCCCGACGCTCTCATAAGGACCTTATCTAAACCTAGTGTGAGTCTTTTCTCAATCAGCAATTTAGTATCTAGAATTTTTATTACTAACTTGGTAATATAGTTTTGAATTACAACATCAGAGGGAAATAGTTGGGGAAAGGACTGGAATAAGAAGCATTATTCCCAAGAGTCTCTGTGTTTTACCGTGATGGGAGGTATTGTGGTTATGAGAAATATCAGCCACAGTGTCATAGTGAGAACGTGACACAATGGGCAAATGCCAGTGGACTGTACAAGGGCCAAGGAAGCAGTGCCCTCTTAAAAACTAACTTTAGGCCAGGTGTGATGGCTCACACCTATAATCCCAGCACTTTGGGAGGGTGAGGTAGGCAGATCATGAGCTCAGGAGATCAAGACCATCCTGGCCAACATGGTGAAACTCCGTCTCTACTTAAAATACAAAAATTAGCTGGATGTGGTGGCAGAGATCCATAATCCCAGCTACTCAGAAGGTTGAGGCAGGATAATTGCTTGAACCCAGGAGGCGGAGGTTACAGTGAGCCAAGATCGCACCACTGGACTCCTGCCTGGAACCTGTTAAATTATTAATACTCAATCTCAAAAAAAAAAAAAAAAAAAAAAAAAGCCTAACTTTAAATAGGATCAAATATTTAGGGTTATTATAAAAAAAGCAATTGGAAATGTGAATTGGTTGTATAATTTCATTTTCCCAACATTTTATAATATCTATTTTATTTTGAAACAAAATCTATAACATTTTTATTCAGATTGGAAAAACAATTGTGAAAGCAATTCAAGTGCCACGCAAGGATTTTATTATTCACAAATTGTCTTATTTGAACAAGAATTTGTATATTAATCACTAAATATCCTCAATTAAAAGTAATCTTACTAATGTCTAATATGTGAGAATTTACTATATGTCAAGTATTATGCATTGCCTCATTTAGTTCTCATAACACTCTTAGGAGTTAATCTCACCATTTTGCAGGTAAGGACACTTCACCTTAGAATACTAGTTATTTGCCCAGAGTTTCACTGCTAGGATGACTCAGAGCTAAAAATCTGAACTCAGTACAGCAATAATCATTAACTGGTACCATAGTGGTCCTCATACTAATATAGTCCATATATTTTAATGTCCTATAAATAAAAACATATAATATTTAATACCTATGAAATATGCTTGAGTAGGTAGATCTTCTATATATAGAAGAGGGAATTAGAACTATTATAAAAACCCATTATTAAAATTATTTTAAAATTGCACAAAAGATAAATTGGATAAGGACATGGAATAAATAGTAAGTACTGCCTGAAAGGCACCCAGCAAATGTTCTACAAGTACTTGAGTCCAACTAATATTTACTGCACAGCTAGTATAAATACAATGTAGTCTCCATTTTTGAGAATTTACAGTTTGGTTTGGAAGGGTAAGATATACACAGATGTACAAAGAAGAAAGGAAGAAGAAGAAGGAGAAGGAGAAAGAGGAGAAGAAGGAGAGGGGGAAGGCGAAGGGGAAGGAGATGGAGAGGAGGAGGGGGAAGAGGAAGAGGAAAAAGAGGAGGAAGGAGGAGGGAGGGGGAGAGAAAGGGGGAGGGGAGGGGAGAATAACTTATTTCTCTTTATTTAGCAAACACTATCAATGGAAATAAAATGCCATTTTTATAGAGAAAGTAAGTGTACCCTTGACAGTAGACCATTGCTAGTATTATATAACAGTCACTAAGTTACAGATACTGGAAATTCATCTGAAGAGGGTCAAGATTTCTCCTAAAAGGTGATTCTAAAGTGTGAACCTCAAAGACAATGTTATAACGAGGTTTCAATGTGTTTAGAATCTAAACCCTTTAAAAAGTCACGTGGGAATCATTAAAATCTTCGCTTAAGTTATCTTTTCCCTCCATGTCCACCTACTTTCACAAGTGCCTAAACTCTCTTTTTGCCTCTATAGTCTTCTCAGCCTGGATTTTCAAATAGATTGATAATTTTATCATTCAATTTCCAGTTGTGGGAAAATAAAGTACTAGCTTAGTTTAGAGCTTGACAAGCCAAATGCTTCAAGTTAAAGTTCTGGAAAGCTTTGTTTTTCCAGACTTTCTGAGATTATATCATTAGAGTCCCATGATGAAAGTGCTGGCTAGAACATTGGACTTGAAGATCACTTCTGCTATATTTCCAAGCAAATTCCCTTGAGTGCTGGTTTCATCTATGACTTAAAGGTGTTACTTACCCTACTCAGATCCCAGAGTGTCTGTGAGGATCACACAATGTAAAAAATATGAGAAAATGTGCACTGTGAACTGGAAAGGACTATATAACTAAGAGATTATTAGTACTCTATTTAGTACAGCAATAATAAGGTTCTTCTCCTTTCCCTAAAAGTTGAGAAAACCCAAGCTGGTTTACCCATTTTTCATTACCAGTGTATCAAGAATGCATAACTACTCAAGACGCCATGCATGTAATCTGTCCTGCCAACATTTTTAGGTCTGCAGAACAAATAAAATATAAATGGATATGTAGAGAGATTCCTGGCTTAGGTCCTATACATATAAAAATGTGTCCTATTCATGATGATTTATACATAACCAAGACATCCCACATATTTCCTTATGAGAAGACTTAATCATAGCCTATTAAAGATACACACATAATCTAGTAGCCTGCGTCATCTACTATGAGGTCTCAGAGAGCTCTACAAAGTCCCATTTGGCAGTGCTGATTTTATACCTCTTAAAAATCCAGTTCCTTAGAGGTGCACTCTGGTTTTCAGGCCAGGGACATAGTAAGAAGAGTTTAAAACAGGTCAATTAGCCAGCTTTTTTTTTTAATCTAAAAGCTCATCCAGAGCATGATACAACAGACTTTTAGATGCTCAAAGAGAACTGTGAGTAGTTTGTCAGTGCACCAAGAATACTAGAAGCTTTTCTCAGCAAATTACATTTTAGTCCCATATTTTCTTACATATTTTAGAAAATCAATGTTTTCAATTGTTGAGTATTCTTAAACAAAGATTTTAAAATGGATTTACTCTGAAGGTAGAGTGAAAGTAGAGTAAGAATTTGAGAATTAATACCTTTGCTCTTTTGGCATATTATATTTTGTTGCCTATTATTAATTAAATAAAACAACTCTGAAATATCATCTAGGTTCCAGAGAGATTCTGTGGTACAGTGTTATTTATAGTAAGATATTATACCTCCCCTTGGATTCCTCTTTTGGGCAAACCAAAAACCTGAGAGTTTTATTATACTAATAAGTAAATAAAACCTGCACTAAAATGTTTTTCAAAATTTATTTCCTTAAGGACACTTCTAAGGATCATATGAACATTAAAATTGTTGAAATGTTTGTTCCATTTAATCTTTTATCTGGCTCTTGGGGAAGAGATACAAAAATAAATTGATATTCTATATTAGAAACTATTATTTTTTTTGAAGAAAGGCTTTTGTAACTTCCAATTCTTGGAACATAAGACCAAGTCTCATGGTAGCCCCTGGAGCCATCAGTGACCATTCCTGCTGCCACAGAACAGCTCATGTGGGGTTCTGGAGACCAACAGGAAGACAACGGACCTGGAGGGATTAAAACAGAAGGAGCCAGAGGAATGTGGACTCAGAGAAATCATGAAGGTCGTGTTTGCCCAGAAATAAGTTTGATTGTTTAATACTATTATAAATCCTCCAAATTTCTCTGTCTTATTAACTCTCTCTCTCTCTCTCTCTCTTTCTGTCTCATTTCTGGAATATACCCTTAGCCTCTACAAAGAGAAAGATCTAGTCCCAATTCTGTGAATAGTTAGCTGCATAGTATTGGGTATATTAGTATCCCTAATTCTTAGATGCCTTGTCTTTATTTTTATTAATATTATTTTTAATTGATAAATCATAATGTATATACTTATGGGGTACAAAGTAATGTTTTGTTATATGTATACAATATGAAATGATTAAATAAAGCTAATTAACATATTTGTTACCTCACATCATTTTTTTATGGTGGGATATTTGAAACTTACTCTCTTAATTATTATGAAATAAATATATTATTATTAACTATAGTCTCCATGTGATGCAATAGATCTCAAAAGCTCTTCCTCCTGCCTAGCTGAAACTTTGTACCCTTTGACCAGCAACTCTCTTTCTCTCCCCATCCCTGGCCCCTGGTAACCAGAATTCTAGTCTCTACTTCGATGAGTTTAATTTTTTTAGATTCCACATACAAGTGAGATCATGCATCAGTAGCATTTCTTTACACTACTAACAAACTATCTGAGTAGGAAATTAAGAAAACAATCTCATTTACAATAGCAACAAAAAAATAAATTACTTAGGTACAAATTTAACCAATGAGGTGAAAGGCCTATTTATGAAAAACAATAAATCACTGATGAAAGAAGCTGAAGAGAACATAAACAAATGGAAAGATATTCTGTGTTCAAGGATTAGAATAATTAATAATGTGAAAATGTCCATACTACCCAAAGTGATCTACAGTTTCAATGCAGTCCTTATCAAAATTCCAATGTATTATTCACAAAATAGAAGAAACAATTCTTGCCTGTTACAGCTGTAATCCCAGCACTCTGGAAGAAGGAAACGGTGGCAGGATTACTTGAGCCCAGAAGTTTGACCAGCTTGGACAACATGGTGAGACCCTGTGTCTACAAAAAAAAAAAAAAAAAAAGGTTCAAATTAGCTGTGCAAGGTGCTGCACTCCTATAGTCCCAGCTACTCTGAATGCTAAGGTGAGAGGATTGCTTGACCCCAGGGGGAGGTTATGGCTTCAGTGAACCACGATCACACCAGTGCACTCCAGCCTGGATGATGGAGTGAGAGCGTGCCTTGAAAAAGAAAAAAAAAAGAAAGAGAAAGAAAGAAAGAGAGAGAGAGAGAGAGAGAGAGAGAGAGAGATGGAGGGAGGGAGGAAGGGAGGGAGGGAAAAAAAATCTTTATATCTATATGAAACCATGAAAGACCCTGAATAACCAAAACAGTTTTTAGCAAAAGGAACAAAGCTGAAGGCGAACACATTTTCTTAGATACACTACCATTAAAAGGAGAGACCTGGTTCTTCCCACCTCTAGCATCATAGCTATCTCAAGGAACTCCAAATCCAAAATTTACTCAGCTGAGAGCCTTATCAAGACTCTTACTCTCCCCCTACAGTATGAATCTCTGTATACAGTACGAATCTCTGTAATCTATGTATATGTAAACACATACATATACATTTTTTATTAAAAATATATTTCTATATAAAATTATATAAAAATTAGTATTATTCAAATATATTATCTATAAAACAGTATTAAATATATTATTACATATTTAAAAAATATATTTTAAAAATATATATATTCATACTGTAAAGAGGATCCTTTGTAAAAGTAAAGTGTTAATCTATCAAGACTCTCTTCTGGAATAAGAAAAAAATAAATCAAATAGAAATAAAGAATATTAATGACTGGAGAGATCCAAGATGGCCGATTAACAACAGCTCAGGATTTTAGCTCCCAGTGAAAGCACAGAGAGCGAGTGGACGCCGCAATTTCAGACAAATTTCTGCGGAACACAAACTGGGAAATTCCCGGCGGAGGAGCCACACGGGTCGCCAGCACGACTCTTTTGGCTGGCGCAGCTGCTTTGCCTGTGCCCCGGCGCGGTGCGGCACTTCTCAGTGTGGAGTATATGTGACTGGGTGCCCCTTGAGTCGGGTTCAGCTGGTCCCATCCCCACAAGAACAGCAATTGGAAGCGCTGAGGACTGAGAGTTTCACAGTAAGCACAGCTGAACCCGGGAAGGCCTAGCTCTGTGGGGAAAGGGCGTCTGCCAAAGGAAAACTAAGAAACAGAAAAAACTTCATCACCAACAAGCCGGA
>CAUYLG010009339.1:0-11242 GCA_963573385.1 Cacajao melanocephalus
CCAACCTTATGAACCTTTTTGCATTCACCACCTTATTTCATCCTCATGGTATGACGAACTTGACATTATCCATCTGGCCTTACTAACCTCCTTGCCCTACTCACTCAGTCTTCATGACTTTGGCTAGAAATCCTGGCTTTACCGGACTGGCCATAACTTCCTGCCATTGTCCATGTGTTCTTACTCACCTGGTAGTAAGTCGCTGGCCTTAATATCCCATCAGACTCAGTTGATTTTACCCACTAATATTTGCCCACCTGCCTTATGAATCTCCTGCCACTTCTCCTCTGCCCTTGCCTTGTTGCCTTACCCACCTCATTTTACAACCCTGACCCGACCCCATTCATCTTTCCCAGCTGATAAAACCCTGAGTCTTAACCTCATGGCATTAAAAATCTGTATTCGCCACCTAGTTTTCCCACATCTTACTCATCATGCATGACCCACATGACCTCCTTTGCACAACTGTCATTAGCCTTCTGGTTTTATCTAACAGAATTTAAGCCCCGGATTACATGCCTTGGTTTTGTCAACTGGTATAATAACCACCTGCCCTTTTCCCATAGCTTTACTCTGAACTCCATATCCCAGCTCCAGCCCCAATCCCAGCCCCAGCCCTAGGTTTACCCATGGCCCAGACACAGACCCAGACCTAGACCAAGGCCCACACCCAGGCCCAGCACCAACCCCAGCCCCGTATCCCTGGCCCAGACCTAGGCCCTGACCCAGGGACAGCCCTAACTTTACACCCAACTCCATGTCCAAGCCCCAGCCCCAGGCCCAGGCCCAGGCCCAGCACCAGTCCTGGCTTTATCCCCAACTCCATGTCCTGGGCCCAGGCCCGGGCCAATCCCGAGACCCATCCCAACCTTTTACCCGACTCTATGGCCCTGGCACACGTCCAGGCCCCGACTCCAGCCCCAGCCCCAGTTCCAGTTACAGCCCCAACTCCAACCGCAACTCAATTCCCATGCCCAGGCCCATCCTCCACCTTAGCTTTACTCCCAAATCCACGTCCCAGGCCCAGGCCCAGCCCAGGCCCAGGCCCAGCCCAGGCCCAGCCATGGCCCCAGGACTAGATTTACCCCCAACTCCATGTCGAAGCCCCAGACCTAGGCCCAGCCTGAACTTAACCCCCAAATCCATGTGCCAGGCCCAGGCCCTCAGTCCTACTGGGTGCTTTCCGTGTTGATTCCACAGCCTGCAGCTACTGAAATAGTCCTTTACTGAGCTGAATTTAGATACCTGGTTTTAACAACCTGGCCAAACTCAGCCAACCTTACGAACCTGTTTGCATTCATCACCGTATTTTATCCTCCTGGTATGATGAAGTTGACATTATTCATCCGGCCTTATTAATCACCTTGCCCTACTCGCCCAGTCTTCATGACTTTGCCTAAAAATCCTGGCCTTACCGGACTGGTCATAACTTCCTGCCATTGTCCATGTGTTCTTACTCACCAGGTTGTAATTCGCTGGCCTCAATGTCCAGGTCCAGGCCCAGCCATAAGCCCAGCTTTACACCCAACTGCATGTCTCATCCCCAGCCACAGCCCTAGCTTTACCCCCAACTCCATGGCCCAGGCCCAGGCCCAGCCCCAGTCCCAGCTTTACCTGTAACTCCATGTCCCAGCCCCAGCCCCAGCCCCAGCCCTAGGATTACCAATAAATCCATAGCCCAGGCCCAGGCCCAGGCCCAGGCCCAAGCCCAGCCTCAGCTTTATACAAACTCCATGTCCTAGGACCAGGGCCAGGTCCAACCCAAGCCACAACCCCAGGTTTACCCCCAACTCCGTGATTCACCCCAGCCCTAGGCCCGGGTCCCGGCCCCTGCCCCTGCCCCTACACCTGCCCCTGCCCCTGCCCCTGCCCATGCCCCTGCCCCCACCCCCACTCCATCCAACTCCATGGCCCAGGCCTAGGCCAGAAGAGGGCCAGACCTAGCTTTACCCTGAAATCCATGTCCCAGGCTCAGCCCCAGCTTTACCCCCAACTCCATGTCCCAGGCCCAGGCCCTTAATCCTACAGGGTGTATTCCCTGTTGATTTCAAAGCCTGGGGTTACTGAAATAGTCCTTTATTGAGCTGGATTTAGATAACTAGTTTTAACAACCTGGCCAAAGTCAGCCAAACTTATGAACCTGTTTCATTTATCACCTTATTTTATCCACATGGTATGAGGAACTTGATATTATCCATCTGGCCTTATTAACCTCCTTGTCCTACTCTCCCAGTCTTCATGACTTTGCCTAAAAATCCTGGCCTTAACGGACTGGCCATAATTTCCTGCCATTGTCCTTGTGTTCTTACTCATCTGGTTATTTGCTGGACTTAATCTCCCATCATACTCAGCTGGTATTACACACTGGGATTTATCCGCCTGCCTTATGAAGCTCCTGCCACTGCTCCCCTGCCATTGCCTTGTTGCCTTACCCACCCCATTTTACAGCCCTGGCCAGACTCCATTCACCTTCGTCAGCTGATATAACCCTGTTGGTCTTAACCTCAGTGCCTTAAAAACCTGTATTAGCCACCTAGTTTTCCCACCTCTTACTGATCATATATAACCCACATGGCTTCCACTCTAACAGGCTTTAAGCCCCTGGGTTTACCTCCCTTGGTTTTGTTCCCTGGTATCATCACCACCCTACCCTTTTTCCCACAGCTTTACCCCAACTCTATGTCCCAGGCCCAGGCGAAGGCCCAGCCCCAGCCTCAGCCACTTTACCCCCAACTCCATATCCTAGCTCCAACCCCATCCTCAGCTTTATTCCCAACTCCTTGTCCCAGCCCCAGCCCTAGCCCTAGGTTTACGCCCAACTCCATGGCTCAGGCCCAGGACCTGGCCTAGGCCCAGGCCCAGCCCTAGCTTTCCCCCAACTCCATGTCCCAGGCCCAGGCTGAACCCCAGCCCCAACTCTAGCTTTACCCCCAACTTCATGTCCCAGGATCAACACCAGGCGCAGGCCCAGGCCCAGGCGCAGCCACAGCCCTAGCTTTACCACCAACTCCATGTCCAAGGACAAGGCCCAGGCCCAGGCCTAGGCTCAGCTCCAGTCCTAGTTTTACCTCCAACTCCATGTCCCAGGCCCAGGCCGGGGCCAAGGCCCAGTCCCAATGCCAGCCCTAGCTTCACCCCCAATTCCATGTACCAGTACCAGGCCCAGGCCCAGCCCCAGCTTTACCCCCTACTCCACATTCCGGACCTAGGCCAGGCACAGGCCCATCCCAACCTAGCTTTATTCCCAAATCTATGTCCCAGGCCCAGGCCCTGGCCCAGGCGCAGGTGCAGAACCAGCCCCAGCTTTCCCCCCAACTTCATGTCCCAGGCCCAGGCCCAGGCCAAAGTGCCTCAGCCCTAGCTTTACCCCCATCTCCATGTCCCAGGCCCAGGCCAAGGCTCAGATTTACCCCCAACTCCCATGGCCGAGGCCCAATCCCAGCTTTACTCCCAACTCTGTCTCAGGCACAGGCCCTGGCCCTGGCCTAGCCCTAGGTTTACTGCCAACTTTATGTCCCTGTACCAGGCCGAGGCCAAGGCCCAGACCGAGACCCAGCCCCAGCTTTACCCCTAACTCCCATGTCCGAGGCCTATGCTCAGCCCTAGCCCCAGCTTTACCCCAAATGCCATGTCCTTGCCCCAGCCCCAGCCCAATCCCCAGACCCAGGCCCAACCCTAATTGACCCCCAACTCCATGTCCCAGGCCCTTAATCCTACTGGGTGTTTACACTTTGATTTCACAGCCTGGAGTTACTGAAATATAGTCCTTTATTGAGCTGGATTTAGATACCTGGTTTTAACAACCTAGCCAAACGCAGCCAACATTATTAACCTGTTTGCATTATCCACCTTATTTTATCCTCATGGTATGATGAACTTGACATTATCCGTCCGGCCTTATTAACCTCGTTGCCCTATTTGCCCAGTCTTCATGACTTTGCCTAAAAATCCTGGCCTTACCAGACTGGCCCTAACTTCCTAACATTGTCCATGTGTTCTTACTCACCTGGTTGTAATTCACTGGCCTCAATCTCCAGGCCCAGGCCCATCCACAAGCCCAGCTTTACCCCCAACTTCATGTAACATCCCCAGCCCCAGCCCCAGTCCTAGTATTACCCACAACTCCTTGGCCCATTCTCATTCCCATTCCCATTCCCATTCCCATTCCCATTTCCAGGCCCAGGCCCAGGCCCAGCCCCAGCCCCAGCCCCAGCCCCAGCTTTACACCAACCCCATATCCCAGGACCAGGCCCAGGCCCAACACAAGCCATAGCCCCAGGTTTATCCCCAACTCCGTGTTGCAGGCCCAGCTCCAAGCCCAGCCCCAAGTCCAGCCATAGCTTTACCCCCAGTTCCATGTCCCAGGCCCAGGCCCTTAATCCTGCTGGGTGTTTTCCCTGCTGATTTCACAGCCTGGGGTTACCAAAATAGTCCTTTATTGAGCTGGATTTAGATACCTGGTTTTAACAACCTGGCCAAACTCAGCCAATGTTATTAACCTATTTGCATTCATCACCTTATTTTATCCTCATAGTATGACAAACTTGATATCCATCTGGCCTTACTAACCTCCTTGCCCTATTCACCCAGTCTTCATGACTTTGCCTAAAAATCCTGGCCTTACCGGACTGGCCATAACTTTCTGTCATTGTCCACGTGTTCTAACTCACCTGTTTGTAATTCACTGGCCTAAATCTCCAGGCCCAGCCCCAGCTTTACCTCAAACTCCATGTTCCAGCCCCAGCCCCAGCCCTAGGTTTACCCCAACTCCATGCCCCAGGCCTAGGCCAAGACCAAAGCCCAGGCCCAGCCCGCACCACAGCTTTACCCCCACCTCCATGTCCCAGGACAAGGCCCAGGCCCAGCCACAGCCTCAGCTTTACCTCCAAGTCCATGTCCCAGGCCCAGGACCAGGACCAGGCCAAGATCAAGGTCCAGGCCCAGGCCCAAGCCCAGCCATAGTTTTATCCCCAACTTGATGGCACAGCCCCAGCCCCAGTCCCAGCCCCAGCTTTACCCCTAACTCCATATCGCAGACCCAGGCCCAGGTCAAGGCTCAGGCCCTGCCTTAGGGCTAGTTTTACCCCCAACTCCATGGACCAGGCCCAGCCCCAGCCCCAGCTTTCCCCCTGACTCCATGTCCCAAGCCCATGGCCAGGCGCAGGCCCAAGCCCTTAATCCTACTGGGTGTTTTCCCTGTTGATTTCACAGTCTGGGGTTACTGAAATAGTCCTTTACTGAGTTGGATTTAGATACCTGATTTTAATAAACTGGCCAAACTCAGCCAACCTTAATTAGCTGGCCTCAATCTCCAGGCCCAGGCCCAGGCCCAACCCCATCCTCGCCCTCACCTTTACCCCTAAAGCCATGTCCCAGCCCCAGCCCTGGGTTTTCCCCCAACTGCATGGCCCAGGTCCAGGCCCAGGCCCAGGCCCAGGCCCAGGCCAAGCCCTAGCTTTCCCCCTGACTCCATGTCCCAGGCACTGCCTCAGCCCTATCTTTACCCCCATCTCCATGGCCCAGGCCCATAACCAGGCCCATGCCCAGCCCCAGCCCTAGCTTTACCCCCAACTCCATGTCCCAGGCCCAGGCCCAGCACCATCCCCACCCCCACCTTTACCCCCAAATCCATGTCCCAGCCCCAGTGCTAGGTTTTCTCCCAACTCCATTTCCCAGGCCCAGGCCCAGCTGCAACCCTAGTTTCATCACAACTCCATATCCCAGGCCTCAGCCCTAGCTTTACCCCCAACTCCATGGCCCAGGTCCAGGCCGAGGCCCAGCCACAGCCCCAGCTGTGCCCCAAATTTCATGTTCCAGTCCCAGGCCAAGGCCCAGACCCTGCCTCAGCCCTAGCTTTACCCCCAACTCCATGTCCCATGCCCAGGCCCAGTCCCACACTCAGGCCCAGGCCCAGGCCCAGGCCCAGCCCTAGCCCCAGCCCCAGCTTTACCCCCAACTCCATATCCCATGTTCAGGCCCAGGCCCAGCCCCTTACCCTCAACTCCATATCCCAGACACAGGCCCAGGCCCAGCCTCAGCCCTAGCTTTATCCCCAACTCCATGTACTAGGACCAAGACAAGGCCCAGGCCCAGCCGCAGCTTCAGCCCCAGCTTTACCCCAAAACTATATGGCCCAGGCCAAGGCCCAGCCCTAGCTTTACTCCCAACTTCATGTCCCAGACTCAGGCCCTGGCCCAGCCCTAGCTTTACCCCAACTCCCTGTCCCAGGCCCGGACCCATGCCCAGGCCCAGTCCCTTCCCTAGCATTACCCTCAACTCCATGTCCCAGGCCCAGGCCCAGGCTCAGCCCCAACCCCAGCCCCAGCAGCAGCTTTACTCCCAACTTTATGTCCCAGTCCCAGCTCCAGCCCTAGGTGTACCCCAAACTCCATATCCCAGGCCCAGGCCTAGCCCTAGCCTACCCCTATCTCCATGTATCAGGCCCAGACCCTTGCCCAGCCCCAGCCCTAGCCCTAGCTTCACCCCCAACTCCATATCCCAGGCCGAGCTTTACCAGTAAACCATGTCCCAGGCCCAGGCCCTGCCCCTGCCCTAAACCTAGCTTTACCCCGAACTCTGTGTCCCAGCCCCAGACCCAGACCCAACTTTACCCCAATTCCATTTCACAGGCTCAGGCCGAGGCCAAAACACAGCCCAAGCCCTAGCTTTACCCCCAACTCCATGGCCCAGGCACAGGCACAGGCCACACTTTACCCCCAACTGCATGTCCAGGCCCAGGCCCTTAATCCTACTAGGTGTTTTCTCTGTTGATTTCACAGCCTGGGGTTACTGAAATAGTCCTTTACTGAGTTGGATTTAGATACCTGGTTTTAACAACCTGGCCAAACTCAGCCAACATTATTAACCTGTTTGCATTCATCACCTCATTTTATGCTCATGGTATGACGAACTTGACATAATCCATCTGGCCTTACTAATCTCCTTGCCCTACTCACCCAGTCTTCATGACTTTGCCTAAAAATCCTGGCCTTACCGGACTGGCCATAACTGCCTGCCATTGTCCACGTGGTCTTACTCATCTGGTTGTAATTTGCTGGCCTCAATCTCCAGGCCCAGGCCCAGGCCCAGCCCCACCATTACCCCAAATTCCATGTCCCAGCCCCAGCCATAGGTTTACCTCCAACTCCATGGCCCAGGCCCAGGCCCTGGCCCTAGCTTTACCCTCAACTCCATGTTCCAGGCCTAGGCCCAACTTTAGATTTATCCCTAACTCCATATTCCAGGCCAAGGCCAAGTCCTATCCCCAGCCCTAGCTTCACCCCCAACTCCATGACCGAGTCCCTGGCCTGGGCCCAGGCCCAGACCCAGCCCTAGCTTTACCCCCAACTCCATGTCCCAGGCCCAGCCCCATCCACAGCCCCAGCTTTACCCTCAACTCCATGTCCCAGGCCCAGGACTATCCCCAGTCCCAGCTGCAACCCAACAACATGTCCAAGGGCAGACCCAGGCCCAGGCCCTAGCCCAGCCCTAGTTTTACCCCAAATCCTCATCCCATGCCCAGGCCCAGATCAAGGCCCAGGCCAAGCCCCATCTCAAGCTTTACTCTCAACTCCATATCCCAGGACCAGGTCCAGCTCCAGCCCTAGCTTTACCACCAACTACATGTCCCAGGCCCAGCTTTACCCCCAACTCCATGGCCCATGCCAGGCCCTTAATCCTACTGGGTGGTTTCCCTGTTGATTTCACAGGCTGGGGTTACTGAAATAGTCCTTTATTGAGCAAGGTAAGATACCTGGTTTTAACAACCTGGAAAAACAGGCCACGTTATTAACCTATTTGCATTCGTCACCTTATTTTATCCTCATGGTATGATGGACTTGACATTATTTATCTGGCCTTATTAAGCTCCTTGCCCTACTTGCCCAGTTGTCATGACTTTGCCTAAATATCCTGGACTTACGGGACTGGCCATAACTTCCTGCCATTGTCCACGTGTTCTTAGTCACCTAATTCTAATTCACTGGCCTCAATCTCCAGGCCCAGGCCCAGGCCCAGACCCATCCCTAGCTTTACCCCAAACTCCATGTCCCAGCCCCAGCCAAAGCCCCAGCCCTAAGTTTACCCCAAACCCCATGTCCCAGCCCCAATTTTACCCCAAACTCCATGTCCCAGCCCCAGCCCAAGCCCCAGCCCTAGGTTTACCCCAAACTCCATGTCCCAGGCCCAGGCCCAGCCCTAGCTTTACTCCAAATCCAGGTACCAGGTCCAGCCCCAGCCCCAGCTTAACTCCCAACTCCATGTCCCAGGAGTAGGCCCAGGCACAAGCCCAAGCATAGCCCTAGCCCTACCTTTACCCTAAACTCCATGTCCCAGGTCAAGGCCAACACCCAGGCCCAGCCCCAGCCCTAGCTTTACCCCCAACTCCATGTCCTAGCCCCAGCCCTAGTTTTATCCCCAACTCCATGGCCCAAGCCCCAGTCCTAGCTTTACCGTTAACCCCATGGCCCAGGCCCAGCCTCAGTCCCAGGTTTACCCTCACTCCATGTCCCAGCCCCAGGCCAAGAGCTAGCTTTTTTTTTTTTTTTAAAAGATGCGGTTTCACCATGATGGCCAGGGTGGTCTTGAACTCGTGACCTCAGGTGATCCACCCACTTCGGCCTCCAAAAGTGCTAAGATGACAGGTGTGAGCCAACGCGCCTGGCCTTTTTTTTTTTTTTTTTTTCCCCCGAAGAGCTAGCTTTACTCCCAACTCCAAGGCCCAGCCCCAGGCCCAGCCCTAACTTTAACTCCAACTCCATGTCCTAAGTATAGGCCCTTAGTTCTAATTTGTGGTTTCCCTGTTGATTACACAGCCTGAGGTTACTGAAATAGTCCTTTAGTGAGCTGGATTTCGATATCTGGCTTTAACAACCTGGCCAAAGTCAGCCAACCTTATGAACCTGTTTGCATTCATTGCCTTATTTCATCCTCATGGTATGGTGAACTTGACATTATCCATCTGGCCTTACTAACTTCTTTGCCCTACTCACCCAGTCTTCATGATTTTGCCTAAAAATCCTGGCTTTACCAGACTGGCCGTAACTTCCTGCCATTGTCCACATGTTCTTACTCACCTGGTTGTAATTAGCCGACCTCAATCTCCAGTCCCAGCCCAATCCCTAGCTTGACCCCCAACTCCATGGCCCAGGCCCAGCCACAGCCACAGCTTTATCCCCAACTCCATGGCCCAGGCTCAGGCCCAGGCGCAGCCTCAGCTTTACCCTTAACTCCATGTCCCAGGCCCAGGCCCAGGCCCAGGCGAAGTTGAAGGCCCACACCCAGCCCCTTCCCAAATTTACCCCCAAATGCATGTCCCAGGCCTGGGCCCAGCCCCAACCCTAGTTTTATCCCTAGCTTTATGGCTCAGGCCAAACCCCAGCCCCATGTCCCAGGCCCAGCTCCAATCCTAGCTTTACTGCAATTGCATGTCCCAGGCCCAGGACCAGGGCAAGGCTCAAGCCCTGCCTCAGTCCTAGCTTTATCCCCAACTCCATGACCCAGGCCGAGGCCCAGGCAATGGCCTAGGCCCAGGCATAAGCCCAGCCCCAGATTTACCCCCAAACCATGTCCCAGGCCCAGGCTCGGGCCCTGCCCCAAACCTACCTTTACCCCCAACTCCATGTCCCAGCCCCAGGACCAGCCCCAACTTCACCCCCAACTGCTTTTCCCAGGTTCAGGCTGAGGCCAAGTCACAGCCCCAGCCCCAGGTTTAGCCCCAACTCGTTGTCCCAGACACAGACCCAGACCCAGGCCAGGGCCAGGGCCAGGGCCAGGACCAGGTCCAGGTCCAGGCCCAGGCCCATCCCCAGCCCTAGCTTTGCCACCAACTCCATGTCCCAGGCCAGGCCCAACCCCAGCCACAGATTTACCCCAAACTCTATGTCCTAGGCCCAGGCCCAGCTTTATCCCCACTGCATGTCCCAGTCCCAGGCCCAGGCCCAGCCCAGCTTCAATCCCAAATCCTTTCCCTAGGCCCAGGCCCAGCCCCAGGTTTACCCAACACTCCATGACCCAGCCTAAGCCCCAGCCCTAGTTTAACTCCAGACTCCATGGCCCAAGCTCAGGCCTTAATCCTCCTGGATGTTTTCTCTGTTGATTTCACAGCCTGGGGTTACTGAAATAGTCCTATATTGAACTGGATTTAGGTACCTGGTTTTAACAACCTGGCCAAACTCAGCCAACCTTATGAACCTGTTTGCATTCATCACCTTATTTTATCTTCACGGTATGAGAAACTTGATATTATCCATCTGGCCATATTAACCTCCTTGCCCTACTCACCCAGTCTTCATGACTTTGCCTAAAAATCCTGGCCTTACTGGACTGGCCATAACTTCCTGCCATTATCCACGTGCTCTTACTCACGTGATTGTAATTCGCCGGCCTCTATCTCCCGGTCCAGGCCCAGGCCCAGCCCCATCTTTAACCCCAACTCCATGTCCTAGCCCAGCCCTAGGTTTACCCACAACTTCATGGCCCAGGCCCAGGCCCGGGCCCAGCCCTAGCTTTAGCCGCAACTCCATGTCACAGGCCCAGGCCCAGACCCAGGCCAACCCCAGCGACAGCCCCCAGCATTACCTCCAACTCCATGTCCCAGCCCAACCCCAAGCCCCAGCCCAAGTCCCCCAGCCCCATCCCCAGGCCCAGGCCCAGGCCCAGCCCCAGCTTTACCCAAACTCCCATGTCTCAGGCCCACGCCTAGACCCTTCTTTACCCAAACTCCACGTGTCATGCCCGTTCCCAGGCCCGCACTCAGCTCTAGCTTTACCCCCAACCCAATATCTCAGCTCCAGCCGCATCCCCAGCTTTATCCACAAATACATGGCCCATATCCAGCCCCAGACCCAGCTCTAGGTTTACCCCCAAGTTCATGGCCCAGGCGCAGGTCCAGCTACAGCCCAAGCTTTACCCTCAAATCCATGTCCCAACTCCAGTCCCGGGCCCAGATTCAGTCCCAGACCCAGGCCCAGCCCCAGCCATAGGTTTACCCCAAACTCCATGGCCCAGGCTTGAGCCCGGGCACAGACCCAGGCCCAGCCCCTGCCCCAGCCCCAGATTTACCACCGACTCCATGTCCCAGCCCCTGCCCCAGTTTTATCCCCAAATCCATGTCCTTTGCCCAGGCCCTTAATCCTACTGGGTGGTTATCCTGTTGATTTCACAGCCTGGAGTTACTGAAATAGTCCTTTATTCAGCTGGATTTAGACACCTGATTTTAACAACCTGGCCAAAGTCAGCCAAC
>CAUYLG010009341.1:0-44926 GCA_963573385.1 Cacajao melanocephalus
AATCTGGTCACTACTGATGCTCAGCTGAAGGAACCAGCTTTTCAGCAGCTGGAAACTGAGACTTTGTGCACTATAAGACAGTTAATCCCCTTATTTGAGCTTTTTTATGTTTTTTTTTTTTTTTTTTTTTTTTTTTAGACAAGAGTCTTGCTCTGTCATCCAGGCTGGAGTTCAGTGGTGTGATCTCAACTCACTGCAACCTCTACCTCCTGGGTTCAAGCAATTCTCCTGTCACAGTCTCCCAAGTAGCTGAGACTACAGGTGCCCACCACTATGGCTGGCTAATTTTTGTATTTTTAGTGGAGATGGGGTTTCACCATGATGGCCAGGCTTGTCTCAAACTCCTGACCTCAAGTGATCCACCGGCCTCGGCCTCCCAAAGTGCTGGGATTACAGGTGTGAGCCACTGCCCAGCCTGCAGTCGGCTTTTAAATTCAAGTTCACACATGAGCCAGTGAAAATTCCCTTACTTATTCTTACTGAAATTTAAACTCTACAACAGGGCAGGTGGGAAGAGAGGAGCTAAAGGAACATCTGCACCTTCCCAGACCCTACCTTGGCAGCCTTCAGCAACCCTAGAGAGTCTTATCCCTTCCCACAGAGGAGCAGGGACTCTAAGCATTTTCAAACAATCAGTTACATTTTGTGGGAACTTAGATCCAATATATCCCTGTTCATGGGTCCCACAATGCTTAGAATGATGCACTGCCCTGAAGAGTTTGACAGGTGTGGCAGAGGAAAGGCAGGAGAGAGTAGGAGAAGAGAGGATTAACAAGTGTCTGTGAGGTGGCATTTACATGTAGAATTTCCTTTCCTTTCAAAGGTTTCAAAGGAATCTCCAGGATAGCCAGAGTCCAGCTCAAAGCTAGACAGCCAGAAAAAGTGCCCAAACCATGCAGTAAGCTCATACCTTTGAAGGTCCCTCCTTGGTGCAGACTCTATGGCTTTATGATGCTGAGCTCTGGGCAGCATCAGAACCTCAGGCTCTAACACCCCCAAAGCTGCAGGTCTCCATGGCTGCTTGGGCCAAAAGGTGGGTTCTGGGCAGTCCCCTTCCTCCTGGCCCACTTCTAAACTGACTCTTCCATGGGCATATCTGATTCATCAAGCTCAGGGGACATGACGGGGTGACTGAAAACAATGAAATGTATTGTTTTACATTTCTGAAGACAAGAAGTCCAAAATCGAGGTGTTGGCAGTGCCACCCTCCCTCTGGAGGCTGTAGGGAAGAATCTGTTCTTCGCCTCTTCCAGCTCCTTGGGGCTGCAGGCATTCTTCAATTTGTGGTCACATCGCTCCAATCTCCACCTCTCGGGTCATATTGCCTCTTTCACCTCTCTCTATATTAAATCTCCTTCTGCCTTATATTTATAAGAACACTGGCACTGGATTTAGGGCTAATCAGATAATTCAGGATGATCTTCCTCATATCAAGATCCTTAACATCTGCAAAGATCCTTTTTCCAAGTAAGGTAATAGTCACAGGTTCTGGGGATTAGGATCTGGGTCCCCTAGTTTGTTGTTGTTGTTGTTGTTGTTGTTTTGCTTTTGGAGAGGGGAAGCCATTCAACTCACTATACCTGACAATAAATTTAAATCACCAATGAAGCTTTTTATACAAGTACAGATACAGAAGCTTACTCAGACCAGTGGAATTGGAATATTTAGGGCCGTGGCATCCAGGCTGCATTTTGTTGTTGCTGTCAGCTTTCCAAGTATCGTGCTGCTTAGCCTGGCTTGAGGACCAGTGATTGTACAATCCATCTCTTTATACAGGTGAGAACAGAGGCCCAGACAGGGGCCAAGACCTCCTCAAGTTGAGTCACACTGTATAGCCTGGACCTCCAGCAGATGTTCCTCAGCCACTTCCAGCTGTGTACAGCCCCCTTCTCCTCAGGACCGTTCAGGCTTCTGGAGCACCCAGGTGGCCAGCGTCTTCCTCAGCTTGCTCTTAGCTAAGATCCTGATGAACTTTCTCAAGATTCAGGACAATGCTTGGCCTCAGATTTGATGGGTCCTCAAACAGGGGTCAGAGCAACCTGCTGACTTGCCATGTGACCTCAAAGAAGTCACTAAACTTCTCTTGTTCTAATTTGCTCATCTTTAACATGGAGGATTCAGCTCATTGTGCTCTAAGGCGACTTTCATAGCAAAAATGCTGTGATTTGATAATTCTAAGCATCTGAGAATGTTTTCTTTGGCCCTCGGCCATCCCAGGATGTTTGATAAAATCTGATCATTTGGATAAGTCCCAGGAAAAGAACAGATCAGAGCCTGCGTTGGGTGTTGGGAGCCCACCTGATGGGAAAGTGTGTGTGCATGTGGTGGGGAACAGGGAGCATGGTAAAGTGTAGAGACTGAGAACTAGAAAGAATTAAAGATTATTCAACTTGTTCCAAATATGGAAACTGAGCCCCAGAGAAGGAAATGATTCGTTCAAGTTCATACAGCTAGTTAAAGGCAGAACTGGGATTAGAATTAATCCATTCCTGGGTTATTTCCCCTACAATGAGGACGACAAATACATTTCCCTTTCTGTCTTCTGATCAATTAGCAATGGCTGCCTTGAGCACTGACTTCTGGAAGTTTCCCAGGTCCTTCAGAATTCAGCAAGAAGAGTGATGATTGATTAGCAATGTCTGATATGGCCACAGGAAAGGAGAGTGGTCACCCAGATTTTTGTCAGCCCTGACTTTCCAGGACTCATGATAGAACATAATTGCCAGTGGGGAACTTGAGGCTCATTCTTCATAGAGAACCCACGGTGAAAGAAGAGCAGTAAATTACATAACTCCTTCTGCAGAAAATTCTTTTAAGTGCCTGGTCCAAAATTCAGAGGTGGTAGTCAATGCATGCTTAGGGAACCAGTTCAGTCAAAGTTTGCTAAGTAACACTGGGAACAAATAGTATTGCAAACTGTGAAAAGGGACGCAGAACAAGATAACAAGTAAGGTAGAGACACATTGTACAATATGCACCAGCAGTTTTTGTTATATTTTTTAACATTGCTCCAATTGTAATATCACTGTAATAGCTGTAATATCGCTGCTTAGACTAAGACAGTGAAATTAATTGATTTACTTTCAGGAGCATAGTTGCAAACTTATATGTAAAACTATATGAGCGTATGGACTAGCTAATCCCTCCCTCCATGCCTAAATTTAATTCTAGTCAATAATAATAACAGCAATAGCTATGTCATTTCATCCTCACGACAATCTTATGAGGTAAATGTTGTTATTATCACTGTTTTACAGATGAGGAAACAGGTGTAGTTGGGCTGAGGGACCTGTCCAGGTTCACACAATTAATAGGTGGCAGAACTGGGATTTGAGTCAAACTTGTGATTTCAACACTTCCCTCTAATTAAAAGCTGGACCCAACCTGAGGCATATTTGAGGACTCATGGAAGTTACTAGAAGTGGGGCATAGGCCTTTTCAGAACTGGCCTTGAAATGTCAACTCTTCTTAATACAAAAGCAATATCATGGTCTTTCTCTTGTTTTCATTTACTAGGCTCCAAATCACCAAACTTCTTTGCCTCTCTGGGAAAACTAAATGACCTACCACTTTAGAAGAAACTCATGGGATCTGTGCACAGCTTTTCACCTCCTCCCTGAAACACCAACACGCCCGGTCCGGGTTAAAGGATATCAGCACTGCCACACACTCTTCTTTTTCCCAAATTAATCAAGAAGTAGGAATTTCTGACAAATGCCATCTGCTGATTTTTCAGAGAGACAAGTTTTGGTGGTGTGACCAGCAGGTGCCTCGGCTTTTTCTAGCATGCAGTACCAAAATAGTCACCATGGCAACCCTGGGAGGGCAGACTTCCAAAGAGATGCATTGTGAGCACAGAAACTCTAGAGCACTTTCAAGCTAGAAGGAAGAAGGCTCAGCGGTGGGTTTCCAACTGTGGCAAGTAGCAGCTTCTCCCCATAGCCCCGGGCTGGACCCCAGGCCCCTGTGTACCGGGCACAGCGAGTATCCTCACCCCACTCTGGGGCTTGTGCCTCCAGGAAGAGAAGGGAAATGGAATTTGTGGGGAGTGGCAACTCCCAGATTTCTTGCAGGAGCTAAAGTAGCAAGGAGGGTGAAAAAAGAGGTACAGACCTGGGTTGGGAGGCAGGAGAAGTGGGTTGAAATACCTGGCCTGTCATTTGCTAACCAATGACCTTGGGCAATTGACCTTGCCTTTCTGACTCTCAGCTTCTCATTTTTGAAATGGGAATGGTGAGCTTGCACTGCCTCTTCACAGGGAAAATTGTGGATATGATAGGAAGCTGTGAAAACTGTTGGGAAGTTGCTCAGTGGACAGTGCAAAGCAGAAGAGAGCAGGGATTTGGGGATCAGGTTTGGGTTCTGGACCAAGCTCTGCTGCTTTCTAATCTGACGAGCTTGGGCAAGTCATACAGCTTGTCAGACCTACTCCCTCACCTTGGAAGAAGGCTCAGAAGCCCTGCCTCACAGAGTGGGTGTGCAGGTTACCTGGACTCCTTCTGTGACCTGGGATTCTACTCTCCCCTTCGGTGCAGACACCAAGACAAGATAAACCATGCAGAGGATTTCACTAGGGGAATCATCTGTGAGATAACAATGGGGAGGGAGCTGGGAGAGGCTAGGAGAGAGGAAAGGCTGGGAGAGCCATCACACCTTGAAGCAAATCTGACCCAAGTGCAGGAGGGAAGGAAGGTTGGGTGGAAGCTCCTAGGCTGCCCTGCAGTAAGGCCATCAGAGAGTCCTCAAGCCAAAGTCACCTATGAGAGAAGTTCCCTGTCTCTTGGAGACAGGTCTGCCTTAGTATCCCTGCCACACTCAGTTGCTGATTGTCTGGAAGCAGCCAACAGGAAGAGTGGCCTCTGCATAAATATGGGTACAAGCAGCTGGAGGCCATGATCAACTGAGCTCCCTCTCCAGGAGACATATTCTTATGGCCACCACACCTACTCAATTCTGACGTCTTTTGCTTGGACATCCACATCAGGTACTTGGCCTCAGGCCCACACCTCTACTTCAGAAGCCTTGTACCCTACATTCATGGTCCTCTTACCCAGAACATGATAGGAACTCAGGCTCAATGATGTCTTAGAACAGCACCCCTGGGAAAAAACATATTTTCTACATCTCAGATTATGTAGCAAAGGTGCACAGGCTGTGTTCCATTCTGCATTTGAATGCACACCTGTGTAGGTATGCATGCTTACTTGTCAATGTGCATGCGTATGAACAGTATATTTGTATATATAGATGAGCATTTATAACTATGTGCATGCATGTTGTGAATTTACACAATGATATCATTAGCCCATCAGCACTATGTAAGCATTTTGCACACAGTATTTTTGATCTTTACAATTATCTTTGAGGTAGATAAGCAGGTAGTTTGTAGGCAAAATCCTTGTTTCCATTTAAATGTTTTCCCCAACATGCCACTCAGATAATACAAGGCAGAGCTGTAGTTTGAACCAGAAATGTTTTCCTTTAGAGTTGTAGCTCTTGTCCTTTCTGCCACCTGCCCCCATCCCACCTACTCATATAACTATGTGTTGCATGAAAGCACATATGTGTGTGTATATATAAGAGATTCAGATAGGGGAGGGGAATATACCTGGAGGAGTATAGATTGAATATAGATTGGTGACTGGTGAAAACTATTTCTGCCAGAAGCCCCCACTCTCCAAAATATACTTCTATTAGTGTGTGTCATCTAAAAACATATATCCTAGTTGTAAGAATTTCTGTTTAATGGGGTGCAAGACAAATTTTGGAGATTCTAAGCAATTTGAGGCTCTTATTCTTCTAGTATAATCGAACAGTGATCCACTTTCTTGGCCTTTCCCCAAAATCCTTGCTCCCATGGCAAGTTTTTCAGCCTACCTGGTGGACACTGTTTTGTCCTGATTGGGAGATATTAAAGAAAAAATATCTACCCCAGCACCTTAGTTTTCCAAATCATTTGCCTTTGCTTGTTTCCTAGCAGCATGAAATACCAGTCTGGAGAAATAGATTTAGAATCACTTCCAATTGCCATTTATTGAGCACAGGTTCTGTGCATACAATTTTCATAAATGATCACATTTGATTTTGATTCTCATCAAAATGATGTCTATTTAGCAATGAAGAACTGAGGGTCTAATGGGTTAGGAGACTTGCTCGATGTACCCTGTTAGGAAGGGGGTAGAACAGGAACTAGAGCTGGGCTCTGCAGAACTCACGGCCTGGCTCTTTGGACAGTATTCACATTCTCTCCAGGCAGAAGATACGATCTGCCCAAATACTTGCTTTCCAGGCCATCCACCAGTTCTGCGGTATCCTGGGAACCTGCAGGACCAGCCAAGCCCAGGACAGGGCCGCTTGGGGCCAGGGCAGGTAGACTTACCTGGAAGAGCACCAGCCTGGCTATCAGCATATCCACTTTCTTCCCATTTCCTTTTGCAGCCTCCTTCCTTGGTTCACAATGACAGTCCAACTTCTGACAGTCCTGACTGCCATTCAAGCCTTTTTGCTATTTAAGAATTTTGAGGAAGAAAACCGTCATGTACTCAAAATCCTGGTAATCAGAAGTGTCTGGAGATTTCGAGCTGTTAACACAGAGAGGTGGCAAAAGTATTTTCTAGGACAGCCTTATGGGCCTGAATGGCAGCGGGAGTTGACATAACTGATGCCTGGGCATGTTTCCAAAGCACAGCCGAGGTAGAGAGTAGGTGAGGCCTGCCACAAAGGCCCCAGCATCTGAAGAGCACTGCACAGTTTGTCAGACGCTTTCAGCTCCACGCTCTCACTTAGTCTTCACAGCAACCCCATGCAGTGACAGGTGTCACAGGAGACTGTTGGGAGAGGAAACATGAACTGCCCACTGGCAGGCAGGTAAGAAGAGACAGAGCTGAGACTCTCACCTAGTTCTTCCAACTCCAGGCCCAGCATCTCAGGATTGTACCCCAGTGGCTCTTGCACCTGTATCAGGGCCAACGGCAGGATCAGCGGCAAATAGCAGAGGGGCCTGAAAACAGATGGGAACATCTAGAAAAGGTAAGGAAGTTGTCTCCATCAGCTCCAGCCACTGTAACAAATACCCTAGGCTGGGCAGCTTAAATCACAGACATTTAGTTCTGCACAGGGAAGTGCATGATGAGTGTGCCAGAGTGGTCGAATTCTGGGGAGGACCCTGGCTCGACATCTCCTTGCTGTGTCTTTACAATGCAGAGAGCAGAGAGAGGAAGCACACACTCTCCTGTCTCTCTTTCTACGGGCACTAATCCCACCATGAGGGTTCTGTTCTCATCACCTCCTTACCTCCCAAAGGCCCCAACTCCAAAAACGATTACATTGGGGATTAGAGTTTCAATACAAATTTGGGGGGAATGCAAACATTCACCACATAGCAGAAGTATAGCGCCCTGGCGGCCCAGTTCAGTTAGTGTAATAAACCTGGTGCTGTGCTTGGCACTGGGGATATGGCCTGAACAAGGCCATCCAGACCCTGCCCTAAGAAGTTAGAGTCCAGTAGGGAGGCTGGTGGATAAACAGGCAACTCCCACACAGAGGAACAAGCATTCTGGTGGAGGGACATGCAGGCTTTGCTGGAGGGCAGGGGAGGGCACCACACCCAGATGCAGTACTGGGCCTCTTGATTCATTTTCCAAATATACAAAAATTACTTGGGGTTTGCAGAAGGAGTGAAAAAAATAATAATAAAAGGTAGTTGCTGTGGGAAAGGAGATCCAAGAAGGCTTCCCAGAAGAGGTGGGCAGCCTTCTGGAGCTGGGGCCCTGAAGGGTGGGTAGGATCCTGATGTGCAGAGACTTGGAGGAGAAGTATTACAGCCCAAGGAAGCAGCATGATCCCTGCAGAGGCAGGAAGGGGGAGATTCCTGGGGGTAATCACTCACCTTCAGAGCCTGTGTAGACACTGTATGGGGTAGGGTAACAGGAGATGCAGCTGGAAAAGCAGATGGGGGTCAAGATGGGCCTTCCAATGTTTGGACTTTATCTTACAGGAGCTGTCGAAAGCATTTTGAGTGGGGCAGTGATACTGCTGGCTCTGCATTTTGGAAAGGTGGTTTTCAGGGCAATTTGGATGATGCTGGGGAGAGGCTGACAGGTTGAAGGTCATTCCTGAGGAGCAGGTAGGTGAGACATGATAAGGGGATTAGCAGGCTGGCTTGGGGGCAGCACCAGCATACAAGCCCCAATCATATCCGAGCAGAAGTACAGATCCACCTGGAGGAGCCAGGAGCCAGAGGCAAGCTCAAGGCTGGTGATGAGCCAGAGGGCAGAGGCAAGGCAGTTGAGGGGCTCCTTGGGAGCGCAGGGCCAGGGTGGGAGGCTGGGGGCGGGGGGTGTGAGGGCTATTGTTGGAAAGGGTCATAGGCCCCTAATTGAATGTGGGTGTGCATGAGTGCATGTATGTGCGTGGGGCTGTATGTGTGGATAATGATGCATGCATGGACGTGTCCCGGGCTGGGAGGAGAGGGCACTGGGTTAAAGGGTGACAGACCAGGAGATAATGAGGGCCCCCAAAGGCCTGGAGGGAAGACACACAGGCTGGGGCAGGTCCTAACACCCACATGGGCACTCAACCCTTGGCCATCTCTGTAGCTGTAGAAAGCAGAGCAGTGAGCTTCTCAGAACAGTTTTGTTCCCTTGGTCAGGGGAAGGCAGTGCCCGCAGCAATTCGCAGCTGTCCAGCTCAGGAGTCCAGCCACCGTGCCCCAGGCACCTACTTAGCACGTGACACCAGAGACACAGGCATGAAAACCCAGTCTTTTTTTTAAAAACTTGAATCAAACTCCTTTCTGGCACTTTCCACTGATTTTCTAGAAGTTTGTCCTCTGCACTCAGGGCTGAGGAAACCAGCTTGCCTGCAGGCTGGTCCTTCCAGGGGGTTCCTTTGAAAACTTCCTGGGTGTCCAGGAGCCAGCAGCCTGCTGCACACGGGACGCAACGCCGGGTGAAATCCCAGATGAAAGTGAGCGGCATCGCTGAGACAAGCCCAGATCCTTTTCAGCACAGCAATTCCCTCCTTCCTCCCTTCCTCCCACAGCTCGGCTAGAGTTTTCTGCCCAGCGGAGCTCCGTGGAGCGTTTCAGAGCCATCCGTGCCGCTTGCCCCCAACAGGGTGACGCCGGCTGGCTGACCCCTCGCCTGCTGGAGGGTACTGTACCCACAGCCCGGGGCTTCGCTATCCCTCTCCTCCCCTCCCGCTGCTGACGCACGCTTCCTATAATAAGCCTCTGTTACTTGGAGCTGGGGCGGCTCCGTAGTAAGCCGAAACCGCTACTATATTTACACCCTTTCCACATTTAGACAAAGGCTATTTTTAACAGAAGGTCTATTTGTGGGGGTTGCCCACGTCACACTGTTCACATGCATCTCACCATCCTCAGTCTGTTCTTCTGATTTCACACTTGTACCGGGCCTCTCTCCTTCTCTCTCTCCTTCTCTCCATCATTTTTCTTTCATTTCTTCCTTCCTTTCTCCAATTGCCTTCCTTTCTTTAATCAGATTGAGGTCTCTGGCAGGCTGTTTGGCCAGAGCCCTTCAGGAGACAGCAAGGCCCTGTCCTCAGGGAGCAGAGTGGGCAGTGCGGCCACGTGCTGGGCTCTGAACTGTTCTTGGCACCTACTGTGAGGACCAGCAGAGACGCCAGTGCCCAGGGGCTCCATACTGGCCTGTTCTGCCTCCAGGTTTATGTGGGTGGGATGCTGGGACCATGACAGCCTGCCCTTTTCTCCTCATGCCAATCTAGTTTTATTGGAGGGGGGGAGAACGGGTGTGCATGAGTGTGTGTGTGTGTGTGTGTGTGTGTGTGTGTGTTGGGGGAGGAGTGGTGAGCAGGGTCAGAGGAAAATAAGCCAATGCGTTCATCATTCATGCAGAACACTTTCAACTTAAAAGTTAATTTTATCAGATTTGTCTAAGGTGACAAGAGTTTTTGTTTGTTTGGGTGAAAGGTGGTTTCATAGTTCCTAGATGCATAATCCACTTATGGAAAGGAGGAGGGATGCATGGAGTTAGCACATATTAAGTGCCTGCTGTAGTCAAGCCTGTTGGGCACCAGGGAGGCCTGGACTCTGACAGCGGAGCTAAGGGGTGGTCCTGCCAGCACTGGGTTTCAGGTGAAGAGATTGAAGCCCGCGGAGATCCAGGTCTGGCCTGAATTCACTCAGCTGGTAAGTGGCTATGCTGGAACTTAAATGTTTACAGACTGCGTGCTGGCCCCAAATCTCACACCTCCCCCATTGTTCCCTTTTCAGCTCCTAAAACATCACCAGTCTCCATTAGCACTGTTTCTGTTCTTTTCTTTCCCTAGTTCTGCTCCTCTCCTCAGCGCCCACCCCAATGAGAAGAGACCTTTCCCATCTCAGAACCCCATCTGCACTTCCTTGGTCTACTTCTTCGGATTATGAGTCCTGTCAAATACAGACATGTCAGAATCTAAAAAGGACACCAGAAAATGCCTGGTGGGCACTAAAGGGTCCCAGAGAAACCTCATGTTGCCAAATCTTATGTTTTTCCTCCCAGAAGTCAAATTGGATTGTAGCTTCTGAGTGAAATATTTTTACTGCATTTCTGAGAGAGGAGAGCTGAGATTTGAATCCACATCAGGCTGTGCTAGAAACAGAATACAGAGTCCATCGTAGGACGCCCTGCCTTCTGTAGCCTAACTTCTGAAAGTGTCATAAAATATGTAGGAACCAAATGCTCCCTGAGCCCCCATATTCAAGCCTTTATAATTGCTGATTCTGGTTCAGACATTTCCTGGAGACTCTGATAAAAGATTATTGTCTTCTTGGTGTCCTAGACATGAGGAGTCCTAAGCCTAGGAGTCTAGCAGCTGTAACATGAGGCCAAGTCACATTTCCTATATTTAATTCAATGTCTTCATCCCTAAAATAGAGATAATAATGCCCCCTTGCCCACTCACCTGCTTCACAATTTGCAGAGATGTTGCAATGAGAGCATGCATGTGAGCATGCTGCTTTGAAAGCTGGCAAATGCGACAAGACTGCTAGCTGCTAGTGCTGATGTTCTCATCCTTAGTGCGGATGTTGAGAGAGGGCTCAGGAAGGCCAGGTGACATGGACAAGGTCACACAGCAAGTAAGTGGTTGAAATAAAGGCACAATAGCCCTGTGTCCCTCAGCAAGGGACTGAAAAGAAATTACAGAGCCAGTGGGAAGGCTCAGGTGCTGAGCTTTAGCCATGCTGGGCTGAGCTCAGTCGTGAAATGGGGACACTGATTTGGGATGAATCCCATCGCTCTCCCCAGCTGACCCTCCCTGCATCTTGGTCCCAGTGGCTTCTCAGGCTTCTCTGCAGCATGGGTGTCCTGCCTTGGCCAGAGCCGAAATCCCAGAGCAGTGAAAAAGGAACCAGTGTCACGGGGCTTCTGGTTTCAGGACACACTGGAAAGGTGAGAAGGAAGCTTGTCTTCCCATGGATCTGGGCCAGGCCTGGGTGGCGGGGCCTCCCCACCAGGAGCCGGGATGTTCCCCAGGTGCCCGGGCATCCCCAGATCAGGAGGAACCCCAGCACTTTTTCAAAGCATTACCTGGGTCAGAAAATAAATCATTCAGCCCCTTGCGGAGACCAGATGCTTTGTTGGTGCAGACAAAACCTGCCCCAGAATCTGCAGCCTGGGAAGGCCTTGTGCCCACCTGGATTAGGGGCTAGTTTGGGGAAAAGAAGCCCCTGCTCTTTGTACCTGCTTCTTGGAGAACTTGATGAAATGACCCCCCACACCTTGACCTCCATGACTTTGACCTTCACACCTTGGCCACGCCCTTCTCACCAGCCACCACTCCACCTCTCTACCCCAACCCTCATCAGATTTTCACCTGTTTTCAAGGTTCAGATATTGCTCCCTATGTGAAATCTTGTCTGGCCCTCTTTCTCCCAGTCAGGAAGAATTCACCCCTGCTCCCTTCTCTGTGCCCTTAGTGTTCTCTGTGAACATGGTAGCCATCACAGGCTGGTCTGTGCTGGAGTTATCCTGGCACCCAGCCTACAAACAGAGGAAATGTGTAGTTCATCCATGGAATTGGAGTCAGGCTTAGTTTCCACCTCTTCTGAGGGTGGAGCAGAGTCTCTGGGTAAGAGGGACACAGACAGTATAGAAGATACTGTGGTGACCCACCAGCTCCCCTTTTAAGGACTGATGCACACTCCCCCGCCCCCAGCTGCTAAGTGTCACCTGTTTGCCTGCTAATGACTCACAGCTGCCCCCTTTCTCCAGAGAATGGCTCTCAGAAGACAGAAGCTGCATCTCCACGAGGTTACAACTTTCTCCCCATACCTGCTCCCCAATCACCGCCACCACAGGCAATGACTAAGTGACACAGAAATGCAAAAGGGCAATCCCCTCCCCTCATGAAGGGACACCTCTGCAGTGTGCTTTAGGCTCCAGAGAGTGAGTCCACTTCTGCCCCCTCTCCAAGGGTCAGGCCAAGGCTGGCCTTCCCTGAGATCATAGTTTAGGACGACCAGCCTAAATTTCAGTTTTAGCACTGAAATTCCCATGTCCATCAGTTTTGGGCAAATGGGGCTGATTGACTAGCTTAGACTGGGTTACCAGATTTAGCAAATAAATATGCAAGATACACAGCTATGTTTGCATTTCAGATAAACAAAAAATACATTTTGAGTATAAGGAGGCCTCATGCAAGACTTCCAACATACTTACAGTAAGAAATTACTCATTGTTTACCTGAAATGCAAATTGCCCTGGGCGGCCTGTATTTTATCTGCTAGCCTGGCCCTCGACCACATCTGTGTTTGTCTCTCTCCCTGCTCCTATCCTGCTTCCTTTCCTCTCTCCCTTGCAGATTTTTCCTGCAGAGCACTCCCCCGGTAAATGACATGTACCTAAATCCCTGCTTCAGGCTCTGCTTCTACGGAACCTGGCCAAAGACTGCCATTTGTCCCTCTTTACTGCCTAAGGTGTCCAGAGAAGTCCATTCATTTCTCCTGAATGTTGCAGAGTCTTTCTTTTTGGTCAGACTTCACTTGGTCCACCTTGGCTAGAGTAGGGGAAATCATGACACCAATTGTCACCAGCTGAGGTCCCCCAGGTCCTCACAACAGCCCTGAGTGATGGCTACAATTCTTAGAACCATTTTTAGATGAGAAAACTGAGGCAAGAGAGATGCAACAGCTTACCTGGCTGCACAGAAAGTGGCAGAGCTGAAATACAGAACCATATTTCCCTGCCTCTAAGATTCCTGCTTCATCTGTGTCTCCTAGGGAATCCAGGAGAGACACAAGAACAAGGCTTTAGCTTTGCTGACCTACCCCCTCCGGACCCCTGCAGCGTTTGGACTTCAAGCTTTGACCTTGCCTCTTGGCACTGGATGGATGGGGCAATTCTAGGTAAGCTCTCTGGGTGACCTTGGGGGCAATTCTAGGTAAGTTCTCTAGGTCACCCTAGCCACTAACTTTACATTTGTGCAGAACTGGCTTCCCAGAAACCACAGGAAGATGGGGGTGTCCAGAAATCCATGTGGCCACAGCCCCTTTTAGGAAGACTCTATTTTCATTCATCTATGACAGAGCTATGTTCATGGCTTAGGGTCTGAGCCTCAATTTAACATGCTAGAACATGAGAACTAGATGAAATGGACCTCTGGGGGGCCATTGAGCTATCGCCCAATAGGATTTGAAGTTTCCATAGACCTGACATTCATGTTTAGTTAAGTACTTAACCTGGTACCTGGTACAAGATAGTGCTCACCTAACAGTAGCTGTAAGTAGTAGTATTTATCCTAAGCAATAGCAATAAGAACATCTGATGAATGAACCTGAAAACCATCATTCTCAGCAAACTGACACAAGACCAGAAAATCAAATACTGCATGTTCTCACTCATAGGCAGGTGACGAACAATGAGAACACTTGGACACAAAAAGGGGAGCATCACACACTGGGGCCCATTGTGGGGGGCTGCGGGGATAGTGGGAGGGAGGGTTGGGTAGAGATAACCTGGGGAGAAATGTCAGGTATAGGTGATGGGGGAATGGTGGCAACAAACCACCTTGCCATGAATGTACCTATGCAACAATCTTGCATGATCTGCACATGTACCCTAAAATCTAAAGTACAATAAAAAAAAAGAACATCCGATTCCCCAGATAACATGAGACTGATATGAATATGTCCTACAGCATACTCAACAGGCTTCAGCTTAAAGCCATCCAAAGATACAGTGAGTTGCCTCAGAAGCCAGTGAGCTTTCTGTCATTCACAGGGAAGAAAGGGAGAAAATTTGTTTATCTACCTACCAGTGGGAGATAATTTCCATCCGTTATCTCTTTTAATCAAATGCCGAGATGTTCCAGAAAAGGCTGGATGACAGCTTGTGATGGCGTGCCAGCTTCTGAGGGGCTGAACTAGAATGATGCAGAGGTCCTCCCAGACCTGAGACTCCAGGAGTCTTTGAAAACGCTGACGTCCCACATTTATAAGACCAGTGGCCACTCTGGTGTCCAGAAATCTGGCAAATCATTCTAGAATAATGTCACAGGCTCCAACCCTGCACTATTCAGAACTGTCCACACACTTAGACCAATCAGAGACCCGGCTTGTGACCCTGAGTTGGGGGGTGGGGACACTGACCTATGGGCCCTCAAAATCCTCCTGACCTGCAAGTTCCTCAGCATAGGAGACTGCACCAGACCCTCTTTCTTCTTGCCTGTCACCACACTATGCCTCCCCTCTTCTCAAGCAGCTCAGCTCAGCCACAGACAGAGTCAGGCATGCTCAGTTGCCAGCCCTACAGCTGCCCAGCTTTCTGTTCTCTCTCCCACAGCTGTCAAAAGGATACCCCAGAGTCCCTGTTTCTCACACACACACACACACACACACACACAACCTTATGGAATCTTTGCCCACAATCACAAAATCACAGGGCTAAAAGACACGGCAAGTACCTAGCCCAAAGCTGAGCAGATTCCTTAAGTCCAGGCCTCTCAAGAACTCCCCTACCAGAATCCTCCATCTGCACATCTCCACAGGGGAGAGCTTGCTCCCAGCTGGTGTCACCCTTCCTAGCGTCAAACTCCTCGGCCTTTAGAAGGTGCTTCTCGTATCCAGGTGCAAGGCATCCAGGTATCCAATGACTTCTTCTGGCTTCCTCTCATTGGACCTAGTGTTTTAAGGGATGGCACAAGAGTCTAATCTTGTTGGAAGGTGATGTGCAAAGAGGTGCAGGAAGACACATGGGAGGAAGTAGAGAGAGATGAAGTCAGAGGTAGTGAGAAACATCAGAGAGAATTGGCAGGGATGTGCACAATCTAAAAGGGACCTGTATCCTGCATGCCGACGATTTTTCCATTCGCTTTTTTTAAAAAAAAACAAAGTCTGTTGCTCTTCAGCTGAATGGGAAACATGTCCATCCCAAATAACTTACTCTCTGAGAACTGCAGAACAAACGGGAGCATTGTATGACCTATTGCGCTGATAAGAAAAGAGTGATCAGGAAGGGAGAAGACTCAAAACTGTGTCGCATGGAGAAGAGTTGAAAGAACTGGGTCTCTAGCCAGAAGAAGGGATTTGGCTGGTAAAGTG
Source organism: Cacajao melanocephalus (assembly GCA_963573385.1). Classification (NCBI taxonomy): domain Eukaryota; kingdom Metazoa; phylum Chordata; class Mammalia; order Primates; family Pitheciidae; genus Cacajao; species Cacajao melanocephalus. Next base: position 15,563 of record CAUYLG010009341.1, read on the forward strand.
TTTGCCTCTGACAATCCTTCCAGGGAAAGAAGGATTGCACTGATTCTAAACAGAATGAAGAATTGGACTTAGGACCAAAGGATAAACCACCAGAGTGACCAAAACCTTTCTACTAGACAGAGCTGTTTAACAGTTGGTAAGGTAGTGAGAAGTCCCTGTCACTGAAGGTGTCCAAGCAGTGGGGGCACTTGATGTTTTATGTCTGACAGTCCATGAGTTTTCTTTTAATGCATGCACATCACCACCACCACCCCCAACACACACACACATGCGTGCGCCCGTGCACATGCACACACACACACACACACACACACACACTGAAGCCTGGCCATATAAAGGCAGGTGAGGCACACCAGTGTGGGGCGTGCATCTCTCACTTTCCTTAGCTTTGGTCACCCAGAGATTTTCCCATTGCAGACTTGGTTGTCAGCAAGAAATAAAAGCCTTTCCTCTCTCCTTGGGAGGAGTGGAGCAGATTGTCTGGATCTGCTGCATACTGCCCTGGCTCTGGTCTCAGCACCAAACGCGTTCCTTCTGCTCAGTCTGTTCCCGTTTTGACAATGCAGAGGGGAGAGCTGGAGAAAGTCCCGCAGCCCAGAGCCCTGGCAGCAGTGGGTGGGGCTTTGTTGTCGGACAGGACGGATCACATTTGCATTCAAGAAAGACTGGGTGGAGCCCCTTGCTCTCAAGACAGGCAGAAAGTTTGGCTGGGGCTGGCACGGATCCACAGGCATCTTTTGAAGAGAAAGTGCTACTTGTGCCGTCCTTTCAGTGTTTTCTCAAGGGCAGAGCCTGAAAAAGGTTTCCGCAGGAGGACACGTTTCTAAACCTCTCTAGCATCCTAGAGATTAAAATAAGTTGTTTTTTCTCTGCAAAAGGGATGAGGTGCTCTGCTACCTAAGGGTGGAGTACTGGGCTCTTCACCTGATTAAGATTCAGAAAATATACTTTTTGACTACAGCATCATATGTCCCATGACCAGCCAGTAGTGATCCATTAAATAATTTTACTCAAGGAAGATTCACTCAGTACCCACTCTGTGCTAGGCCATGCCTCCCAGGCACTGGGGAGCAAAGGTGAGAGAGATCCAGGACTTACCCTCAAGAAGCTTATAGTCCAGTGGGAGAGACCATCACAAGCAAAAAATTAAAATCCATGTACTCAGGGCTCCAGGAGAGCTTTGCTGTGAGTGCACTAGCTGTCTGGGAGCATCTGGGATAGCGTCTGCAAGGAAGGGATGCTTGGGATTCGTTTTCAAGAATACACCGGATTTTATGAAGCCGCAAAGGGCAGGAGTAGGAAGGGGTCTGTGCACACAAAGTTCTGGGAAAGACCTGGAAAAGCTTTGTTTGTTTAAGGAACTATGAGACCTTTGACATGACCAGAGGCACTACCATGCAGACAGGAAAGTGCAAAGGATGAATCTAGAGCAGAGGTTTTAACCAGGGACAATTTGTATCCCAGGGACACGTGTTTGTCACAAAGAGAGGAGCAGCAGTGCCACTGGCATCTAGAGGGTAGAGGCCAGGAACGCTGCTAAACATCCTACCATGCTACCATGTGGGCAGCCCTCACAATCCATGATCTGGTCCACAACCTCGATGGTGCTGAGATAGAGAAACCCTGAGCATGGTAGGGTGTTCAGGACCCTCTGCCCACTGCAGAGAAGCAGCAGCCACACCAGGAAAAACGGAGCTCTGTTAGGGGCACCATGCTTTCTGAGGGTCACACGGAGAAGGCATCCAGAGGAAGGAAGCCAGGGCAGTGCTGAGCTTTCAGATTCTGCACTCTGGAGTCCCCCGTAGCTGTGCTTCAGCCAGCCTTCCCAGCTTTATTTTCTGTACACATTTGATAAGCCTGCATCCAATGTCTACCTCCAAATTGCTGATAAAAATATTGAACACAAAAATTTCAGGGAAAATAATGACTTAGATTCATAAAATGTCATTCAGTTTATGGGGCATTTTACATCCTTCATCTCATTTATATTCATTTTACAAAACAAATATGAAGCTAAGAGATGTTCTGCAATCTAGGAATTATTTAACTATAACATTTTCAGCTCCCATCTCTTCTCCTAGACTGGTCCCTGAGTGCTCCAAGGACCCATGCATCTAGTCACAAGGGTTGCTGGGAGTATCCTCCATCTTGGCCTTAAAGGGCTCCCTTTCAGCTTCCTGGATTCATATCTGTGTGAGGGGCTAAGAGCAGGTTCCCTGGTCTCCTTCTGCCCCTAGCTGTGACACTCACATACCCTTCTGACTACAGGGAACCTCTCCCTCCATGAGGCTGAATTGGTAAGAGGACCTCTCATGGCTAGCAGGCAGGGACAGCTGCTCGGCTCATGTTCTCTGGCCAAGAAGCATTACTGACCCTGTGATTTGGCCCTTCATCCAAACTGGCAGATGGGTACAGGTGCCTTACCATGATACTGCTTCCCCTCTACCAGGCATGCCTGACCATTAAATCACCCAGCAGAGGACAGCACCAGTCAGCTGAGGAGTGGGCTCTTTCCAAGTGGAACCCCAAAATACTGCTAATCTAAAATGTCACTGTTCTTACGGACAGCACGAACGAACCACGCCAAGTCACACACTGCAGAAACACTCTCAATAATCAACATTAGGTGTTCTAACAGCTTGTTCAAAACTGTTCATGTGTGGTTTAGAAGTTTAGAACATGACAATCTTTTACCCTAATAGCTCTCTGGGAACTGATTTCCCATATTCCCAAAGCCATAGCCAGCTCCCAGCTTCATCATTCAGGAAAAAGAGCAAGCGTCTCCCCTTCATCCTCCCCATCTCCCACAGTGCATTAAGTACAAGCCCAAGGAGAAGAATCAAGAGCAATGAATCTTCATCAAACAATAAAATCCTGCCTGGTGCCAGACCTACCATCCAAGTACTACCTGCCCTCCCTGTCCCCCCATTAAACCTCTTACCGTTGTGGCCGGTGGCTCCCGGGGCACTGTCCTTTCCGTGGCTCCTCCTCCCACCAGCATGGCCCAGAGGCTCTCTCCTGCTGCTGTGGTTCCATCCCTGTCCAATAACATTGCTCCTTCTCCAGCAGGGTCCAGCCCCTTTGTCACAAGCTACATCTGTGGAGAGCACCTACCCCTGGCTGCAGGGTGGGACGGATAAAGGATAAGAGGGGACAGGAGCAGATGGAGAAAGAAGGTGGCAAGACAGGACAGGCAAGAGATGGTGGTGGCTGAGTCTAGGGTGCTGATTATGGAGTGAAGGGAAAGAGAGGCGTGAAAGCTGAGCCTGTGCTGAAAAGAATGTCAAAGGGAGCTCAAGCACTGGGTGGGGTGAGGGCAGAAGAGGGGTCCTTTCCAACTGTGGGACCTTTAAACAGTGCAGAGGCTACACTGCCTTGGAACTGTGCCATGCCCCGGATCCTAGGGAGTAAGCATCTCTTTTTTGGGGTGCAGGGCAACAGCACCCATTTCTCCATGAGCCACATGCTTGCATTTTCCAGTAGGATGCTCTCCAGGTTCAACCAGATCCTCTTGTCCTGTGCTTGTTCACCGCCTGAGCATGATTCCCTCCAGCTCAGCAGAGCGGTAGAGGGTCGTGAGCTCACAGCGCAGGGGCTTGACCCCAGTGGGGGCTGGGCATCAGTCCCTGGGACTCTGTGGCAGTGAGGCAGCCACATCGTGTCGAGTGGCTGCTCTGCATGAGGGGATTTCTAAAAATACATCTGTCCTGCTGCTCATAGGGCTCATAGGGCTCGTGAGTGCCAGGCGCGTACAACCGGCTTTCTCCTCTCTGTCCCTACCGCCTCCCCACTAGTTCAGGTTGCTGCCTCTTCTCACCCAGACGATTCCATGAGCCACCTGTCTTCTCTTCCTCCCCTCATGGACCACCAGGTACATAGTTACTAAAAACGCAGGGTCCTGTTGGGAGACCACACCGCAGCCAAAGCCTAGTCTCATTGATTCACTCACTTATTCATTCAGTCCTCAGCATGCACCACATATACATTTAACGTGCCAACGTGGCACGCTTTTTCAAGGCCAGGCTTGTGGCAGGTGCTACAGATTGGGTGAGCGAAGGCAGACACAGAAGGACGCAGTGTATGAATCCATGCATGCAATGCTCAGGAATAGGCAGATCTACTCTGCAACAATGGAAGTCACAATACCGATCACTTCTTGGAGGTGATGTGTAGCTATTGACTGAGGAAGGGCAGGGTGGGCTTTCTGGGGTCTGGCAATGCTCTGAGTGATGGTCTCAAGGGTGTAACAAACTGAAAATGCACTGAGCTGCACACTTGAGATCTGTACCTTTTTGTGTTGTAGGTTAAACCTCAATAAATTTTGTAATGTATATAAAATATAATTCTGATTTTACTTTTTGGAGCTATACACATATCCATGACTCAAGACTCGAGGAGAAAACTATCAATACCTTAACAGTGTTTGTCTCTGATTGGTAAGATTATGGTAAACTTTTAATTTCCGTCTTTATACACTTCTGGACTTCCCAAATATTCTACACTGAAGAGACCTTGCTTAAGTAATGATTAAATGTATTAAATGTTATTTTAAAAGTAAGAACCCTCGAGGTGGGACAATCAGCAAGCATGAGGCAGGTGGCTGTCTTCCCGGAGAGGCCAAGCCGGCTCACAAGCTTTTGTCCTCTTGGGCAGCAAGGACACTGGCTTAGGAGTCTTGTTCCAGGTCTGAGATTTCAGTGCAGCTTAATAAAGCTCTTGGCCTGCTGGGGTTGGTGAGGTGGGGCTGCTGGTGGAAGCCTCGGGGTTTTCCTCTCATGCCTGAGGGGAAGGAGGCTCCAGGGCTTTCAGAGCCTTGCCAGGCCCGTTCTCACCCTGGCAGCCGTTTAGACCAGCCTGACTCAGAGTCCCGTGCAGTTCTAACATCTTAGGATTGGGACTGTGAGTCCCAGCCTGCCTGGAGGTCTCTCTCATGGAAGGGGGATAATTTCAGGATCCTCCACCACATCCTTTCAGCAGGAAGGACATGGCAGTGTATGCAGTTTGGGGGCACAGAGAGGTACAGTGAGCTAATGGTGCAAGTGAAAAAAAAATAGATCAAACCCTGGAAACTCTAAGGAAGGAAGACAATGGGACATGGAGGAATCACTCAGGGGCCTTGGTTTTCCACTGGGAAATGAGGCTGTTGTGAGATTACCCTGTGAATGAGCATGTAGAAAATGCTGCAATGGGAGGCTGGTTTTGTGTTCTGGTTTTGGTGACGCTTTAGGACATGGAGACTGGCTACATGGCTGGCTCCTGGGCCTCCTGCTCCAATTCCAGTGCCCCACTTGCTCAGCTACCACAGCCCAGACATAGCAGAGGCAGGATAGATTTCCTCGTATGTGCATCTGAAGCCTGATTTCTGCCTTGGCAAAGCTATGGTGGTCATGTGATGAGGATCAGCTTGTGATTCACGAATGTATTTTGTATTTCTAACTTGGATCCTAAAAACACTTCCCTCTTCCCTCCCACCTCCCTCTCCTCTGCCCACAACATGAAGGCTCCCACAGAGATGTCATGTGAAGGCTTCTCAGGCTGAGCCAAGGGAAGTGCCAGTGGCCAGCTCTGCCCTGTGACACACACAGCCTCCAGCAGTCACATGGTCTCCAGCTGCCACCACCTGCCCTCTGTCCCCAGCCTGCTACCCTCTCCCTGGCAGACTTCCTGAGCTGATGCTTCCCTCCAGGCTGCAGTGTAGCAGACAGTGGGACTGACTGACAGAGGGTACAGGGCCAACAGGCTTGGACAGTTCTGTTCCCAGCTGACCTCGGGGTAGGAACCCAACCGGGAGGCTCCTGGACACTACATGGTGTGCCCTGCAGGGAGGTGCCTTGCTGGCCCGATCCAGAGGTAGACGAGGCTATTGGCAGCTGGTTCCCCACAGCTAGCCCCAGCTCCACGAGCAGGGAGCCTGAGCCACAGGTGCTGAAAATAAGGCAGTGGAGGGAGCCAATGGCAGCATCGAGTGTACCTCATGGAAAGGCTGGAAGCAGGACAGTACCAGGCCTTCCAGAGAGGGAAGAGGACAAACACAGGAGGAGTCATCTGTGTACATATTTACAAAAAAGAAAAAAATTGGAGGTTCTCAATCAAGAGCTGTTTTGCCAAACAGGGGACACTTGGTAATGTTTGAAGACATCGTTGGTTGTGGAAGACACTGTTGGTTGCTGGCATCTAGTGAATAGAGGCTAAGGATGCTGTTGCTGAACAGCCTGCGATGCTCAGGACAGCTCCCACCCCCAATAAAGAATAACCCAGCCTCAAATGATAGAGTTGCTGTTGAGAAACCCCGACCTATAGAGAAAGCAGCCTTGCTAGGGAAGATCTGAGCAGGGCCCCATGAATAAACCCACCAGAGTGAGCTGCAGCTGTTAGTTCCAGGCTTGGAACCCTTCCGTGTCTGTTTAGTGCCCTCAAATAGGAGCTCACACCCTTGGGCACAGGCACCAAGACTTCCTTCCATGATCTAGCCCTGGCTTACCCTTCAGCCTCATCTCCCACTCAGTTTTGGTCACACCAGACCATCAACATCCCAAATACTTCAAAGGCCTTGCCCTTGAGGAAGAAGATTCCACACCCTGCCTGGAATGCTCTCTCTCCACTTCTGTCCCCCGCTTCCCTGTTCTGAGTCCAGCTGTGGCATCTTCGAGAAGCCTTCTTTCATTGCTATCCTGCATCTTCCTTGTTCCTGGGATAGCACACAGCCCCTCTTCCACAGAACAGATGCTAGGATGGCTGACTTATATATCTGTCCCTCCCACCAGACTGTGGGTTCCCTCAACAGGGTGAATTTGGACAACAGAAGCCACCAGTTTCTCTGATAGTGTGGTAGATGGGCAGATCTGGCCTCAATGGAAGAAGATACTTGGGGAACTGGAGAAAGTACAGAGGGAGATGTGAAGTCAACTGGGCCATCAGAAGAAGGTGGGAAGCAGGGGCAGGAAAGAGTTCTGAGAAACTCACCAAATAGGGGCCTGGGAACAACGCCACAGAGGAGCAGTTGGTCTGAGAGACCAAATGGGAGGTGGTCTGCCAGTTCCAGAGGAGGATCTGTAAGCTCCCAGTGTACCTCAGGGCGGGCAAATGGCATGCAAAATTGGGATTGCCACCAAAGGTTTGATAGTTATTGTTATAGGTGGGGAAAATTAATCATTTACACTTAAAAGCAGCTTTGTGGAGAAGGTAGGCTAATAAGAGACATTCCCATTTTATAATTAAAGAAGCTGAGGCTTAAGGAGGTAAAAGGATTGTCCCCACATTGCCAAGCCCCTCATCCCACCTCCTCTTCTCTTTGGGCGGCATCATTCTGAGTCAGCCAGCACAAGATCGGTCAGCTCGTTCCTGCACCATTAGTCTGATTTCCATGGGCAATCCCAAAATAAGACAAAAAAGAACAACTCTCCAATGCCATTTCTGTGTGCTCGTTTATGCCCAGAATTTGCTTTGTTCTTGTTTTTTACAGCTTTGTTAAGATGTAATTGACCACTAATAAATTGCACGTATTGAAAGTGTATAGTGCGATTGGAGTTAACATACGTATACTCCTGTGAAACCATCACCATCATCACCACAGTTGGGACTATAAACCTGACTGCCACTCCTAAAAGGGATTATCCGTCACCCTGACTCCTCTTCATTCTCCCAACAGGCAGCCCTGACCTGATTCCTATTGCTGTAGATTAATTGGCACTTTCTAGAACTTATACAAATGGGCTCATACAGCATGTATTCATTTTTGTTTGATTTCTTTCACTCTACATAATTATATTTTGTTTGTTTTTGTTTTTGCTTTTTAGTGCTCTAGTGAGGCTAGCATAATTATTTTGAGGTTCAAGCATGTTGTTACATGTATTAAAAGTTCATTTCTTTGTATTGCTGACTAGTATTTCATTGTATGGATGTATCACAATTTGTTTCTCCACTTGCTGCCCATGGACATTTGGATGGTTTCTAGCTTTTGGCTACTACAAATAAAGATGTCATGAACATTTGCCTACAAATCTTTGTGTAGATGTATGTTTTTATTTTGGGGGGGTTAAATACCTAGTAGTTGAATGGCTGGGTCATATGATCAATTTATGTTTAACTTTTTAAGAAACTACCAGCTGTTTTCCAAAATCATTGTACCATTTTACACTCCTACCAGCAGTGTGTGAGTTCCAATTCCTCTGTATCTTCACCAGCACTAGGTTTGGTCAGTCTTTTCAATTCTAGCCATTTTAGTGGGTTTGCAGTGGTATCTTATTATGGTTTTAATTTGTATTTCCCCAGTGACTGATGATGTTGAGCATCTTTTCCTGTACTTATTTGCCATCCTTATATTTTAATTGGTAAAATGTATATTCAAAGACAGAGTTTTGAAAATTTATGAACATGGTAGTTGGAATCCATCAGACCTGGTTTCACTTTCTGGCTTGGCCATTTACTGTGCAATTTAGAGTAAGTGGCTTATCCTCACTGAACTTCATCTTCCTCTTGTGTAAAATGAGGATAAAAGAACCTGATAACGTTAGAGTGAGGATCAAATACTAAATGCCTTTAAAGTACTTACCTCACGGCTATATAAAAGGTAATAAACATTATTAATAATGATTATAAAATTCTCTCTTAGTCCAATTGGAATTATAACAAGCAAGACCCCTGGCATACCTCAGAAAATAACCTCTGCAGGAATTAAATGGTGTTTTACTTCCAGTACGGTAGATATACTAATTTTTTTATCCTTAGGTATTGGATGTATGAAATTTAGTACAAGTCTATTATGTCACAGCAGAAAGAGTCTTTAGAGATATCTAAACCAAGGCCACACCTTAGTCCAGGTCCTCTAGAAGTAAGAGCCTGAGGCAAGAATTACAATGCTGGGACTTTATTTGAGGCGTGCAAACCTAGGGTACTTAGGGTGAGGAAAAAATCAGGAAGGGATACAGGAAGCTTTGGAGGTTATTGTGCAAGTTTCCACTACACAAAAAAATTGCCAAAGAGACACAGTAGGTCTCTTGACAGAAGTACTTGCGCAGCTCCCAGAAATTCCCTGGAAAGCTTACAAAGAGAAAGCACACTTCCCAGAAGCCCAAGGAGGGAAAAAGCAGAGGATGCCTGTCTGACAGCTTCCTTCCCATGGTCAAGATTGACTTCATGGAGAGCAATGTTCCCTCCACTTCTGGGGCATGTTGTCCAGTACCATGGTGGCCATACGGGGACACACATCCCTTAGGTGCTGTGGTATTTCATCTAAGCCTAGAAGTCAATGGGCAGCTTCATGCAGGTGGGAACCAGCCAAGGGAGAAACAGAAAGTGCACCAGAGTTACAACCTGTCTTAGTCTGGGAACCCCCAGAAGAAGATCCTGAGTCAAAGATTTGAATGCAAGAGGCTTTGCGGAGGAAGAGACTTCACAGGAAGCACTGGTAGAGGAAACAAGGAAGGGAGGGAAAGCTGGGGGCGTGGGGGTGGCAATGTACTGTTTGGGCTCAATCCTACTGGAGACCTCTGGGAGACAATAAGAAACACATTTTAGGATTTTCCCATGTTGACTACTACCTTCCCTCCCCCAAGAGAAAGGAGGACCAGTCTCTGGCAGCAGGGTTTTTTTGGCATATCAGATACCGCATCTGCCACATCATAGGCCAGCAATTTTTTTCTTAATTGGCCAGGAAGTATTTTAGGTTTGTTGGCTACATGGTTTCTGTTGCAACTAGTCAACTTTGCCCTTGCAGCTCAGCCTCAGGCAATACGTAAACAAATGTGCAGGGCTGTGTCCCCATACAACGTTAGTCACAAAAACAGGCAGCCAGTTGGCAGGCGTAGTTTTCAGATCCCTGTGCTCCAAGTATGATGCATCCCATTTGTAGATGGAAAAACTGAGGCCTAGCAGAGAAAGGTAACTGATCATGCAGCCAGTCAGAGGCACATCTGCTGACTTTCTGTTCAATATTTTCTCTGCTGTGCCTTGCTATCTGTCTGCTGAGGCCTGTGTATGTGTATGTTTAGAGAACTGGCAACCAGAATTCTCCCAGAAAGTAGGTGTGTAACAGGTATTTTTAAAATGGTGGTGGTTTCCTTCCTCTTGGTGGCTAAAGAGTCTCCAGGGCCTGAAGCTTTGCAGGATCCAAGAATGGCTCGAGGCAGCTGTCTCCCCAAGCATCACTGAGTGGGGCTGCTTTGGAAGCCTCCCCCGTGCCAGCCTCTTCCACCAGCCTCTGCCTCTGCTGCCTTGGCAGAGTGTCTCCCGGCAGTGGCCACAAAGCGCGCAGTGAAAAAGCAGTTAGAGCATTGGATCCTGTAAAAATCTAAAAATATCCAGGAATGTGTGCACATATGTGGTCCTTCTGTGATCAAAACATCTGGGAAGAAGATCAAATGCTCCTGCTTTAATTTGCCTAAACTTCTTCGAGGACTTGGAAAGGGAAAGGATGTTGAAAGTCATTGACTTTAAGGGGGTGGGGTGGAGGGAGGGAAGGACGTCACAAGTTTTTGTTTTTTTAAGGCAAAGTAAGTTAGGCGTATGCAGAATCCTCCCCTGGGGTGAGTCCTGGACCTTGATTTCTTTGGGATTCTGGGGATTATTTCTCATAAGGCGGGGGTGGGGTTTGAGGGGGGTGGAAAGTTTACTGGCTATAGGCTTGTATTCCTGATTTGATGCCTTTTTTTAAAAGAAGATCAAAATGCCAAGCCCCTCAATCAAAACATTAGGAGCGGTGATAGTGTAACACATCACTAAATGTTAGACTTGAAGAAGGCCTGGTGTAAGCCAGGCATTTTTCAGATGTGGAAATCAAGACCCAAAGGGAGAGCTTTCCTGGGCATCCCTCCTGACTCTCAGACCACTGGTGCATTGGGAAGAAGAGTTGCAGCAAAGTTCCAATCCTGGACCTGCCACTTCTAGGCCATCTGACCTCATCTGTACACGGATGATCCTGGATAGTTTTGCCTGTAAGAAGCCAGGTTAGAAACCTCTGGATCTCTCGTAGCTGCTTGCTGTGACCCTATAGCATCCTTGCAGGGTGACCAAAGGCAGGCAGATACCCACTGTCTTCATTACTTTTCATGGTTCTAAACGCTAATCAAGTGGCCTAGTCATTTGTGCTGGCTGATGTCAGCCTGGAATTCCATTTGGTCCCTGGCTTGCCTCCTTGGCCAGAAAGTGGCTAATTGGCCTCTAGAGTACCCTTTCTTCAAGCTACACCCTAACTCTGGGCCAGAGAAGGCAAGCCACTCCCTCAAGCTTAGGCTGCAACAAAGGCAACCACCCATGCACCCACCTGTGCCCCTCTTCAGTCCCACTGGCCTTTGAAGGAACAAACAGTGGCTGCATGGGAGATGAGATGAAAGCCCAGACTAGGATTCCCAAAACAAAAGATGTGTGAGGAGGAAGATCTAAGCAGAGCCTGCTACCAGGCACCAGAACTTCTCAACCTGCTTCCATCATGGAGAACAGTAATCCAAGCATGACCTTGACTTGATCTCCGCCAGAGGTGGTGCCTAGTGTGCCCTCTAGAGGCCAGCCTTTCTGTTTCTATCCAATTATTCCCATGGGCCCAAAGACCAGGCCCACCAGGAGCACAGCTGTCACTCTCAAGTGACAACATCATGAATTATCAGGGTAGTCCTAGCAGTACCTTGGCAACACTGTTTCTTAATATCCTTTCCACTGTTGCCACTTGGTCCAACCACATGGGACCACTAAAATGGGAGGTCCACACACCCAAGGTCTTTATGAATGCCCCTTTCATGCTGTGGTATACCGTCTACACTTAGCTGAGAAGTCACCTTCTCTCATATTAACCACATGACTAACAAGCCAAAGACTGCATAATAAACATACAAGAGCAACCAACTGTAATTGTAACCGCAACACCCCAATTTGCCACCACCCTATTATCATTGCTACCCTCTCCTATTTTAATCAGTCCACAGAAATATTAAATAAATATACCTCCATTGTCACTGAGAGAAAAATCTAAGTATGCAAAATCTCTCAACAATGACCCCTTGTTTCTTTTTACTTCACTTGGTCCCAGCTGTAAGAGCTGTAGGAGCCTGGATGGAAGCTGGGTCTCTTCCTCAGTAGCTGCATACAGACTGGAACCATCCTCTGCTGATCTCCCAGGTCGGGTCCATCCAATGCTCACTTTATCATGTGAGCTGCTTTCCCAAAGTTCCAGAGAGTCAACAAAACAAACTGTTGTGCCAGGACTCACTTGCAGCATCTGGAAAACAAACTAATCTCCAAGCTGAATGCCAACCACATACGCCAGCTTCCAGGAAATAACGAGCTGGGATTAAATGAGATTAACAGTCCTCCATAGAGCCATCTCTGGGGATTGAGAGCATCCACATGGTGGGGATCGGCTTCAATTTATCTCAATTTCTAGGGCTGTCTTGTTTTATATATGGGTTGGTCACATATTATAAGTACTTTTTTTAAAGCATCCCTGGTTTTTTTTTTTTTTCTTAATTTGGGAAGTAGGGAAATGGAATCAGAGAGATACTTGGCCTGCTCCTAGTCTAAATATGAGGCTAGATGAAAAAAGTAAAGTCATATTGATACAGAGATATGCTTGTGATTTCTACATTCTACCAGGTGCTTCTGAGAGATAGTGTTGACTAACGTGGCCTTACACCCACATTTGCTCAGGAAAGTCCCAGCTTGTTGTCCTGACTTCCTGTCTGGTTTAGCATTTATCCAGGATGTATGTTATTTTTACTCCTAAGGGGGTTACTTCCTCTGCCATGCACACTGTAGGCACCTGTCTGGTGAGCTTGTTTATACAAAGTATCTGAGCATATTTCCAGATGGAAGTTAGAACAGGTGAGACTATGCAGCTAATTAACATGGAAACCATGAGGAAAATGCTGAGCTGCCCATTCATTGGCTTCACATCTAGATGTAAGAGAAGAGGCAAAGATTAAAGTCTAAATGAAAAATTGAGTAAGACTTAAGACTTTTCTGATGCTCTTGATTTTTCTGTACCAAGGATAACACCCACATCCCTGAGTTAAAAAGAGAAGGTCAAAATATGGGGGTGTGTTAGCTGCAGGCTCCAGCCTCTGAAGAGGAAAGCTAAAACACCTTTTTAAACAATCTACTCATAAGCAGGAGTTTTCTGACATGGGTGATGGGCCTTGCTCTACTGGGGTGCTAAGATAATGATGGTAAATGGATTTCAAACACTCTCCAATTCCAATCACCTAACATAGATGCTTAGGGCACCATGTTGAGAAAAATTCTAGGTTTAGCAAGAATGAGAGCCCTCATTGATTTGGGATGTTGGCCTTGGTTCTGGAGCAGAAAGCATCTACACACATCTCAGTAATTTACCATTTCTGTGCTAATGGAAAAAACTTTCAGTGGGTGGAACAAAGAACTTTAAAAATTCCTCCTTCTACATGGCATGCCCTACTGGATGCTTTTTCCTTTTGAGACTGATTATATCTGTAACTGTAGTTGGCTATCAAGGGCCTGGGACAATATTCTTGCTTATAAAAACCCACTCTCCCACCACAATTTTCTAAGCGAGATGGTAGGGTAGGAGATTTAAGCCTGCTCTACCAGATCTGAGGATAATGCTTTCTTTCCCTTGGGAGTGTCTTTCCTTAATTCTGCTCATGGAGATGATAGCTCCTACAGTGGGCTAGGATGACTTAGTGGTGGACTTAATCAATCTAGGGGTACAAATTAGGACCCTACCGTTTGGATAGAGTCTAGCCTATCTCACCAGGGTGAGAAGATTTGGTGCCAAAGCTTTCTCTGTAGTAACATTTTCCCTCTGACTGGCTCTGTTGATCTGTGCCCTGCTCATGGGCATAGCAGGTCTGGTGCCACACAAGGTGGCAAGCTGATGGACTCGTGGCTTTGAGATCTCAGCACAACCACCAATACCATAGATTTCCCTGCAGCTGTGAGGATTCAAGACAATATATACATAGTGCCTAGGACTCAGGTTACTGTTATATAGTTAGCTGTTACTATTATCATCACAATGGCAACCAGTGTCACTCAATGACCAAATCTTTCACCATCTGGTTTGATTTTTGGCCAAAGTAATACATATTGTAGTGATTACAAGGTAATTCTCTTGAGAAAATAGCTGGACAACAGCAGGCAGTGCAAATCTCCTCTAAAGACCCACTAGTAAGAAATTCAATACAAATTCCATCCTGTATTCCGTTGCTCAAATGAAGTGTTGAACATAATGGGAAGTTTGATGTCAGCTACTCTGCTTCCTAGGGTTTGTACCTTGAGAGGTTTTCATAATGTCTTTTTTAGAAAAAAAATGCTGGAGGCCCAAGGCAAGCTTCCCCAGACCATGCTTGCTCATCAGTGGGCTGGGTGTAAGATGTGCACACACTCCAGATGTGGTGTACCAAGCTACTGGGAAACCTTGAGGCTCTTCAGCAAGCTGGCTCCAGGATGGCTAGAAGCCAGGTGGAGGGTCTGTGTGCTGGCTCTTTCCATCAACATGGTCATCATTCCATTGCTATGGGACAGCATGGATGGGACAGCTCCTAGGAGAGGACTGATTTATATCATTTAAAATAACTATAAAGTTAGAATTTGTAGATTTTGGTTAAGATATAAGGTTTATATGTTGCCTCTTCATAGAGAAGGACAAAGGCTCCATGTGGGAGTATGTGCACTTTCAAGATAAGCCAATAAATATGCTGACGGCCCTGTTCTCCAAGGAGAACTGTGAATAAGAAAGCTGGAAGCGCTGGGTAGGCCCTGGCTATATAAACAAATGTTGGACCAAAGATGCTCAAGGGCCTCTGCTTTTACAAGGAGAAAAGGAACTCAAAAACAGAAGGCCCACAGGGACTAATGATGCATCTGGTAGTTGAGGAAGGAGGCTAAGAATGGACAGTGTGAGCCCAAATGTGCACTGTGTGGGTTCAAGGATAATCTATGTGAGCCTAGGGGTATATAGTATCAACATCTGCTGTCTGAGAGTTCCTAAGTTTGAGAAGTGATATAAAAATGGGATTTGAGGCTAGGTGCAGTGGCTCATGCTTATAATTCCAGCATTTTGAAAGGCCAAAGCAGGTGGATCACTTGAGGCTAGGAGCTTGAGACTAGCCTGGCTCACGTGGCAAAACCCCATTTCTACTAAAAATACAAGAATTAGCCTGGTGTGGTGGCACATGCCTGTCATCCCAGCTACTCGGCAGGCTGAGGCACAAGAATCACTTGAACCCAGGAGGTGGAGGTTGCAGTGAGCCAAGATTGCACCACTGCACTCCAGCCTGGGCAACAGAGTGAAAAAAAAGGGATTTGGGGTAGGGAAGCCGGGTATACTCTAAATTCTGCTTGCATCCAACCACTTTCTTCCTCATGAAGCATCCAAGGGAAATACAAAGGCTCAAAAGTACCAAAATAAGACATTATTATCTGAGGCTTTAATACTAAGATCTATTATAGAATTCCAATAAACTAGGTTAAAGCACGTTGAGGGCTTCCTTTTCCTAATCAGAACAAGTTGTATGAATAGTTAATGTTCCACTGTATCCAGGAAACCATCCCATCTAGGGCAGAAGTGCCCGGGGCTGCTGGTGTTTGTGTGTGTCCTGGCTGTCCCTTTGTTAGGATCCTTCCCACTTTGGCTTCATCCAGCATCCAGCCCTCTCATTTGCTAGTGAAGGTTCAAGGACATCTCAGACACCACAAGACAATAAGGAAGAAACTGAGGGAAGGAAGGTTTTAGTGCAGCTGAGGAAGGACTTTCTAATGGCCAGGTCTCCAGGATGGTAGAGCTACCTCTGAAGATCATGAGGTCTCTGTCTCTGGCAGGACAACTTTGGGTGGAAATGCTGTAGGATGGTTTACAGCCCCAAAGAGAATAGACCTATCAGATCCTTTTCCATCTTAAAAAGCTATGATTCTTAGTCATTTCACCACCCCTGGCTTCAATTTCCTGATCTTTACAATGACCCCTGGAACCCTTTTCTGCTCTGTGGTAATGATAGACCCTTAATAATGTCGCCATGTATTCTGGTGCATCATAGGTGAAGAGGACTAGAATAAATGAAACAATGAATAAACACATTTATTATTCATACTGGTGCTTTACTTTAAGGAAAACCACTGGGTTAACTGGTGAGGGGAAATTGTAAGAGAGAGTGAAATGCTAGCTCTGTATTGTCTGTATTGGAGATAAGATGTATATATCTTTCATTCTGCCTGTTGTTTTGTCAGTTCATGCGTTTCCCTTCAGAAATTGTGTGCCTGCACATGGTATATAATCCAGTTTCCCAACCAGCTTTAGGAGATGCCAAATATTTAATGACACCCCACCTAGAAACAATAAATACATTTGAGTCAGTCTTAGACTCCTGGGGAAAGGGATGCTGAAAATTTGATGAAAGAGATTAATAAATTATAACCAGGCTATTAAGATATGAGTCACTAAAGGCTCCTGACACTCTTTTCCTCTCTCTAATTAGAATTAGGAAACAAACAGACTCACCTCCTGGTCCTCAGAATTCTGCCCCCACCTTTCTGAGGCCACTTTGTTGGTCTAGTTCATAGACTTTGATTTAGCCATTAAGAAGGCTTTTACCAATCAGCAATAAGGTTCTGAAAATCAATTCAGAGGCAGTGCACTGGCTCTCTAGGCCAGATGCTATGACCATATTGATGAGATGCCATTCACACAGCTGGAGAAGGGGAAGGTCCAATTGGTGAGCCATAGGGTATCTTCCCAATCAAAGTGCTCCTGCTGATGGATTTCGGGGCTGCTTCAAGCTATCACAAATCCAAGCTTCTTGGAAGGAAGTATAGAGATTGTCTCATCCCGTCTCTTTATTTGTAGGCAGAAAATGAGGCCACAGGAGAGGAAGCAAGTTGCCCAAAGTCATGGAACCTTTCATAGCTAAACACACAAGAGCCTAGGTCTCCTGACTCCTGGACCACTATTATTTCTACACCTATTATGGGGGCCCAAATTCAACAGCTTTGTGTTTTACTATTCAACCATTAGATCAACTCTTTATAATACAAACATCAGAGCCAACTACTGGAGTTGAGAGAAAATTCCAGCACCTTTCTGCAGGGTAAGTTTTTTGGCTTCTCCCCTTGAATACAAGATGCAGACCTCTGATGTCATACTCATTCAGTTTGGGTGCAGAAACTGACTATCTCACTCATCTTTATATCCCAGAGCCTGGAACAATGCCAGTACTGAGGAGTCTTGGGGCAGAGGAAGCAGGGATTATTTAAATGAATGAATCATGAGAATTTATCTAAGTTCAGAACTTTTTTTTTTTCAGTGCACAGTGACTCAAAGCAAAGAATGAAAAAATGCATTTTCCTCCAGATAATTCATGGGTTCTGCTTCAAGTCAATTGTCAACAAACATTTACTAGGTCATTTGTTCAGGTTTACTACATGCTAGGTACTAGATTAAAGAGAAATAAAACACAGCCCCTATCCTCAGAAGCTCATGACCTAGTAAAGAGACAGATGTCCCAGTGGTTACAACCAGGGTGAGGATATGCGTGATACAGGTATATCACAAGAGGGACATGCAGACCAGAGGCAGGGGCACAGGTGACAACTGAGCTGAGTGTTGAAGTCAACTGGGGAAATGATAAGGAAAGGGGTTTTAGGCAGAGGGAATACCATGTACTAAACGCTAACATGAGATAGCTTGAGAAAGCTTGGCCAAGGATGTAGGAAGAATGCAACCAACACATTTTAACATGTTGTACAAATGAAATTTAAAGTTGTTTGCTTCTCTGTTTGCTTTTCCAGAAGAGGTCATTGGTGACCAGTGAAAGAAGCCTTGGACTTGAAATAGGAATAACTTGAAAAAAATAATGATTCCATTTATAGTTACTCAGATTATACTGTATAATCCAGGCTCTTTGCTAACAGTTGCTGCATAATGGGAGAACTTTTACCTTGCTCTAGTCTGCAGATGGGGAAGCTGATATTCAGTGAGTACTAGCCTGTACTAACATAATTGTTTTGCTTCTCAGCCTTCTTTGCTGAGACCCAGGGATGTGGCATAATTGGATCGCCACCTTAGACACATTGTAAAGCCACATTATCCTTGCATGGCAGGGAATTTCCTGCTGTCATAAAAATCAGCAATCACTTCCACTTCCCTGAACAATCCCCATGGTGATTCCTGCCAGAGCACCCAGGAATATCCCAGAACATTCTGAGATATTCATGGGAGAATACTGTCCCACCCACTCCCCTGCTCAGGCACCTCAGGCACCTTTCAGCAAACTTTCCTCATGGGATTGGAAGTGTCCCCCCTCCTCTGGTGTGTGAGAGTGTGTGTGTGTGTGTGTGTGTGTGTGTGTGTGTGTGTGTGTTTGGGGGTGATGGCCCAGTCTCTTCCATTTTCCCAGATATGTTCTTTCATCATCCCATCCTCTCCTCTCTTCCTCATATACTTCCATATATTCAGAGCCACACCCAACCCCTGAGATCGACAATTACCTCATAACCTTACCAGCAGCATCATCTTTTCTGAGGTTACTCCTTTTCTACGTTAAACACAGAATCACTCTCTCCTCTGGGCTTTCCATGCCCTTGGGTGCTTCCCTGACATTTGTCATAGTTCAGTTTACTCTGCATCCCACAAAAGACTGAGACTCATGGATGGTAAGGATGCTTCCCAATTCTCTCGGTGTCCTCAACACCAGCTGGGTAAATGGTCAGCCTCCCAGCTGTAAATGTTCTACATTCCAGAGCAGATTCAAGCCCTGACTGCCACTTCCTGGTGCTGGGCACAGCCTCCATTAAAGGCTGATGAAAAATAGGGACCTTGCCTCAACATGTCACCATGCAGGCCCATGTGAGGCAAGAGGGTGCACTTTGATCTACTTCTTGCTCTAATAAGCTTCTGGTGGTCCCACAGGCCACCTTCATCTCCACCCATGTACAAGTGAGCAGGTGTTAGTGGCATGTGATTGGATGTTTCTGATCAGCCCACCACCCTCCTGTCTAGACACATCTTCACTGAAATCTGCAGAAAGTGCTTGTTGTTTCAAGGGGATGGATAGCACCTTTCCCTATTTTCCTGCACATTTATTTGTTTCTCTCTTATTATATTCCTTGGCCATTTTTATGAGATTTTGCATGTATAAGAATAGAGTAAAATGCTTATGTTCAGATTTCTGTCTTGGACTCCGTCAAAGTTTTTAAGTAGGTTGATTTCTTTTAAGAAGCACCTCTGACTGAGGAATGCTCAATACTCTATTGTTTTTTTTCTTTTTTGAGACAGAGTGGTACTCTGTCACCCAGGCTGGAGTGCAGCGATGCAATCACAGCTCACTGCAGCTTCGACCTCTGCGCTCAGGTGGTCCTCCCACCTCAGCCTCTCAAGTTGCTGGGACTACAGAGTGCAGCACCATGCCTGGCTCATGTGTCTTTTATAGAGACAGAGGTTTTGCCATGTTGCCCAGGCTGGTTGAGATCTCCTGGGCTCAAACAATCCTCCTGCCTTGGCCTCCCAAAGTGTTGGGATTACAGGCCTGAGCCACTGAGCGCAGCCTAATATTCTGATTCTTGATGCTAATTGACTTATTCTCTAAGCATTGAGTTTGTTCGTTTGCTTTTTTGAGATGGAGTTTTGCTCTTGTCGCCCAGGCTGGAGCGCAGCAATGTGATCTCAGCTCACTGCAACCTCCACCTCCCAGGTTCAAGCGATTCTCCTGTCTCAGCCTCCTGAGTAGCTGGGATTACAGGTACGTGCCACCCCACCAGGCTATTTTTTTTGTATTTTTAGTAGACACGGGGTTTTACCCTGTTGGCCAGGCTGGTCACCAACTCCTGACCTCAGGTGATCCACCTGCTTTGGCCTCCTAAAGTGCTGGGATTACAGGCGTGAGCCACCATGCCCGGCCTAAGTATTGGGTTTGAATCCCAGCTCCTCCAGTTGCTAGCTGTGTGATCTTGAACCAATTATTTAACCTCTTTGAGTCAGTTTTCTTATCCGTAAAACAGAAATAATGCTGCCTTTTTCACAGAGTGGTTGTACGCTTAAGAAATAACCATGGGGAGGAAGGCAGCAAATCACACTGCCACGTGTGTACCTATGCAACAATCTTGCATGTTCTTCACATGTACCCCAAAACCTAAAATGCAATTTAAAAAAAAAAAAGAAAGAAAGAACCACAAGTTGCTCACAAGAAGTACTCAATTAATCACTGCCCCCCTGTGTTTAGGAGAGGTATAATGTGTTTGCTATGTATATCTTTCCTTCTAGATTAGCTTTCTAATACTCTGGAGAGGAAAAGGATGGCCCAAACCCCACATTCCCCAGAAATATATTGAGTTAACTAATAATTCAAAGGGTCTATTGGATTGGAAACTGAATTTTTCAACTTAGTGAGGTAAGTTTCACTGAAAACTTTGGGCAATGAGTTTCAATGTGGACCACAGCTCACATCCACCTTCTATCCTCTACACTGCTGTATCCATCTCAGATCCCTAAATTCAAACATCAGCAGTTTCCAAGCAAAAATGTCAGGCAGAGCTCACACCTCCCAAGTCTCAGCCACCACCAGTCCCAAGATGATAATTGAGAATGTTAATTGAATGCTGTAATTATAGTGAATGTGTAATAGGCATTTTGCACTGATGTTGTACACTGCCAAGAAAATATTTACTTGGCTAACTCAAGTCCACAACCAAGTCTGGTTTTTTTCACAACCGAAATAATGTTTTCATTTGGCACCAGCAGATGAACACCAGTGTGAAGCATCCTGGACGTTTCAGACACAATCGAGATGTCTCTTACACTGTGCCCGCTTATAAGTCATCTGCCTCCTTCCTTCACAAGACTATACCTAAGCCCGTGTGGGTTCTTCTGTGTTCTTTATTGGCTTTTAATGCCATCAGGCGTTTATTGAAGATTGATTTGGAGATGAGCAGAAGTGAGCTGGAAGAGTCTGAAACTTTGCATTAGGTTTCTTGTCTCCAACCCTCTTTCATCAAATTCATTATTTCCTTTGCACTGGATCCTTATTTTCCTGTGATGTTTGGTCCGTGGTGTTCACAGCGAGACCTTTTAAGTCACAGGCTCACTGGCAAACAGCAGATTCTACTTCCCAAGCCTTGATCACCCATCTTGACTCTAGCCGTTGCCCTTGACCAGGAGTTAGTCTCAGACAATGGAAATGGTGGATTTCACCTTCAGCCTCCCAGTTGTTCTCCGGGATGCATTGGTCTTCCACAGGGACATTCTTATCTATCTAGGGGCCTACCCAGCCTTAGAGTGGGTCATTCTAATCAAAGGCTCCTTTCAGGATAGAAGCACTCACATTTAGGGAAATCTTTCTTGCTCAGGCCCTGAGATAGTCTCTATTCCTCTCTCATTTTTCTCCAGATTTCACAGTGTGGTTCATAGCTTGTAGTCTGGGGCTGTGGCCTTTTCCTTGTTTGACTAAAGAGGAAGAGTTTTCTTTCCCTCTGTTTTATTCATGTTTGTTTTCAGTGTGTTTCTAAGGAGAGACAAAAACTACAAATGCCTTTATGCGCCATCTTTAGCCAGAAGTTCCAAAGGCCTTTTGAAACCCAAGTCCTTTCATTTATTTCTCATAGAGGCACACTGTGTGTGCTTCTATACATTTCTTCGAGGCCTGCTATGAAATAAGGTAAGGGTATCTGTGTATACATTTTTAAACGTCCTATTCCTCCATTTGTCCCTCTCTACACTGTCATTTCTATTTATCTCTTAGGAGGTCTCTTCATCTTTAATTTTCTTTTTTGCCATTCCTTTCATCCAATCTGGAAACCTTTCCATCCTCTTAAAGTGCTCAAAGAGATATTCTTTGGGGTCCCCTTCTCCTCCTCTAGCCAGGAAACACTTGCCAGATGTGTAGTTAGTTCTCTCCCTTCACAGCCAAATTGTGTAGGTTTCTGCAGAGGTTCACTCATTGCCCATGTGCTCTGAATCTCTAAACCAAGCTTGTCCAGTCCACAGCCCACAGGGCACCTGCAGCCCAGGATGGCTTTGAATGCAGCCCAGCACAAATTTGTAAATATTCTTAAAACATTATGAGATTTTTCTGCGATTTATTTGTTTTAAGCTCATCAGCTATCATTAGTGTTAGTGTATTTTATGTGTGGTCCAAGACAATTCCTCATCCAGTGTGGTCCAGGGAAGCCAAAAGATCGAACACCCCTGCTCTAAACAAAACAGCAGTGTAGTGTGGCTCTCTCGAAACCCTCTCAACTGCTGCTGGGGAAACTGCTTCTTTCTGGCCTTGATTGAAAGGGCTTCTGGGAGAGCTGCTTTTGGGCAGCCCATACTGTGTCCCTTCTCTGCAGACCTGCTATATCTTATCAAGATGAGCCCCTGGATAGCTGAAGAGCCCCTCATTCCTGTTACCACATTCTCCCTGGGGCCGTTGAGCAGTAGAAGCATGGCAGAAGCAACATCCTGCTCACCAGCGTTCCCACCTGCTTCCTGCACCTGTTTTCTTGGGTTCCCGATCCAAGGGGAAAGGAAAGATGATTCAACCTTGCATGTATGTTTATCCTGCTGGTGGAATGTCATTAAATATGGAAAATCATGCAAGTAGAGTTCCAAAGAAATGGATTACTGGATTGATGATCCCCCTGGACTCATTATGATCATGGCTGAGAAATCTGGTTTCTCAAAAAAAGATACTTTCAGGACCCTGAAGAATATGAGGGAGGGTAAAGTCATGACCTGTCGCTGATGTAAACAAAACAGGAGGTATAAGAACATGGGATTTACTGGCAATAGCTTCTACTAAGAAGCTCCTATTCACAAAATCCTTGAGAGGTACTTTTATATTTTATCTTATTGAGTCTTTCCAATAATCCCAAAAGCAATTACACCCATTTTATGCACAAAGATATTAAGGATTCTTGTAGAGAATGGAAAAGACCAGAAGAGTGTTTGATTACACTGTTTGGTGATTACTTGTTAAAAACAAAAGTGTTTTAATATTTGACTTTGAATAAGTCTTCCAAGAAGCTGCAAATTGAGAGGTGAGGCTGACCCTGAGCTTCATGTCTTTGAGCAATTTGAAGTTAGGAAACACTCTCTCCTGCAGTGCTTTTGAGTATGGGAATAAAGCCTGCCTCTCTCCCAGGCCCACAGGCCTTCTACCTAGGGTGAGCCCTTACCATGGGCAGGTCAGCTACACAAGTTAAGATACCCAAAGGCATCACCATGGCTCCAGCCTATCACTGTGTGTGAATATGACTGAATGTACTTCCCTATCAAAGATCACAAGACTTTTGAACTAGAAAGGCTGTTAGAGATTCTAACCCCTGCGTTTTAAAAAGATTGCAACTGAGGCCTAAGCTGGTAAAGTGCTTTACTAAGTTTATGTTTTCTAACTGTGTAAGGACAAAAAGTCAGTATCATAACAAATCTCCTTGATGTTTTCATAACCTTCTCTAATATTGAAAAGGAAAAAGAGAAAATAGTGTGTAAATGAAGCTTCAAGACAGATGCCTGCGGTCTGCAGGGATGAGGGGAAAGAGGGAGTGTACTGAGGCTGGAGGCTGAGAGGAAGGCGAAGAGAGAAAACACTGATGAGAGAAAGGGCCAGAGAGAAGCAGAGATGACCTTGGCAGTCCAAAGAGCTCCATATTCCAGGGATGCAAGGAAGACCTCATTTATTTATTTTGCAAATTAAAGTAGAACTGTTTCCCGGTCCCATCCACCAAAGGCAGAGGAGAGCAGTATCTTACTCTCATGACTTCCTCCCTCCCGTCCCCTAGATTGTACAAAAACCTCAAGGGCTTAGATGTTTTGAAAATTTTGTTAGGGAGGAAAAGCCCCTGCAGCTCTCAGCTGGAGTGACCATGACTGTCCCTACTCACTGGACACTGAAATTAGTCCCCCACCATGCATCCAGTGCCCCAAGTATTGATCCAGGGACCTTACCATCTATCCAGTGCCTCTGACACCCATTCAGTGCCCCCTCCATTTAATCAGCATCCCCTACTATGCAGTGCCCCTACCATCCATCCAGTTGTCCCCACTATCCATCCAGTGTCCCCATCAATCATCCAGTGACCCCACCATTCATCTAGTGCTCTCACCATCCAACCAGTGTCCCCATCATTCATCCAGTGATCCCTGCCATTCACCTAGTGCTTTCACCATCCATCCAGTGTCCATCAATCATCCAGTGACTCCCGCCATTCACCTAGTGCCTTCACCATCCATCCAGTGTCCCCTTCAATCATCCAGTGACCCCACCATTCATCTAGTGCTCTCACCATCCATCCAGTGTCCATCAATCATCCAGTGACCCCCGCCATTCATACAGTGCTCTCACCATCCATCCAGTGTTCCCATCAATCATCCAGTGTCCCTACCATTCATCTAGTGCTCTCACCATCCATGCAGTAACCCCACTATCTATCCAGTGACTTCACCATCTATCCAGTGACCCCACTATTCATCTAGTGCTCTCTCCATTCATCCAGTGCTTCCACCATGCATTCAGTGACTTTGCCACCTATCCAGTGACTCTACCATTCATCTAGTGCTCTCACCATCCATCCAGTACCCCCCACATCCGTTTAGTGCCCGTGCATTTATTCATTATCCCCCAATGTGTAGTGCCCCCACTATCCATCCAGTGACTCCTACTATTCATCCAGTACCCCTCACCATGCATCCAGTGACCCAACCATTCATCCAGCCCCCCACATTTATCCAGTGCCCCATCTGTCCAGTATCCCCTACTGTGCAGTGCCCCTACCACCCATCCAGTGCCCCCCACATCCATTCAGTGCCCCTTCCATCTACTAGTATACCCCACTATGCAGTGTCCCCACCATCCATCCAGAGCCTCCACCATCTCTCCAGCGGCCCCTTTTATGATCCATACCATGCATCCCACCAGCTGTTTAGTGCTGCTACTATTTCCCGCAGAAAAGTCATGCTTGCCTAGTGTCTAAAAGCCAAAACTGGCCTTGAAGGAAAGGTCATAACTTCAGTACCCAGTCTTTTGATGTACCCTCATGCTCCATAGCCCCAGAGACGCAATGCCACAGCTGGTTCAGTCATCTACCCATTGCAAAATCTGCAATCACCTCCTCTGGAATCCACTAGGGGTCAGACTTACCTCTTTAACCCCGCTAAACTTTGGGACCGCCTGCTTTTCTCCCACAGGTGTGCTTATGAATCTATCAGAGGAAGCTCAGACCTCAGAAACACAAAGCTCAACCCAGGTTAAACAGTTTTCTTTATTTACTTAATTTTTTTTAACAAGGCATTTTTTAGGCACCTGGTAGATGTCAGGCATTATTGATATGCTATTCAATCCTCACCACAATGCTTTGCTGTTCTTAGAAGATCTAAGCCTCAGCAATGTATCCAAGTTCAGTCGGCTAGAGCTGAGATTCAAATTCAAATAGAAATCCTCGGTGCCTGTGGTTTGAAGCAACACATCCTGCCTTCGCTCTTGGTAAATTTTGTGAACCACAGAATCATAGAGTTGACAAGGTAGGCTTCACCTAGACCAGTTCTCCTGCAAATATAGCATTGCTAATATATAATTTCCTCAAATGTAGCAGAGAATTGGGTGCTCTCGTCATTTGAGGAGCTTCTACAGCATTGACTGAAATCTTTCTTCAGTTTCTACTGCATGTCCTGGCTCTGGCCTCTAGGGCCACATAAAACCAACCCAATCCCTTCTTCCTCTAACAGCACTTCAAGGTTTGAATGGAAACCCTCCATCTTCCTTCTATGTCTTTTGCAGCCTAATCACCCCTAGTTTCTTCTGCCTTTTTATCATCCATGGCTGGTTTCACTCTCTGCCTTTCACTTCTTGTGTGAAGCTGGGACATCAGGGAATTTTGAAAGAAGTATCAACTACTGTCAGTGACATCACTGGGCATTTGTGTTGAATAAATCCTCATCCCACTCTTTGATAGACTCTACCAGGTGCCAGAGACATTTGATGATTTCATGATTTAGAAACATTCTTGAAAAACTCACCCAGTGAGTATCAAGGTGTTTACCTATAATTATTTCAGAACAAAGGTTAAGCACTTTGGAATATTAAAGACATTTTCAAAGATTATTTTGAAAATTTAAGAGAGAAAAATATGAGAACATCTGTTCTTTAAAATCCCTGTAAAATATTCATGTACAAATAACTTAAAAATACTAAATACTGAATTTTTTTGGAGTCATTTGGGTTTGTGAGTTCAGGAAGTCTCAGCTGGGAAGAGAGAGAAATTTTCCTAAGAGTTCTTCCTGAATCTTTTTATTTTACAATTTTCTTTATAATACTACACCTTTCCTCAGGGATTATTGCCATGATATTTAAATAGGGTTTTTTTGTAATAGGGTTTTTAAAAATAGATTTTTCTTGGCAAGTGAGAGGAGTTCTTTTGGAACTGTTCTAGTATCTGAGATAAACATTATGTAAAGGAGTGTTTATGCCATGAACCCAGAGATTCACCTGAAGCACTGTCATGCCCTCTACAGAGCAGTCTCACATTCACATGAGTATCATTCCAGGCTCGAATATAGGCAGGCCCTGGGGAGGCCCCTGGTTCTTGGATATTCTGCATCATGTCTAACACCTGTGTTACCCTCCACTTAAGGAGTCGCACAGTGACTTTTCAGTAAGGTTGAGATAGAATTCTCTTAGATACGAAAGGACCTCCAGCCTTCTTTTATATGCAATTCTGGATGGCAGTGTTTGGAAACACAGCCTGGATTCTACTGAAGGATGAACTGCTGACCTAATCCACTTTATAAAATTTATGATGTCTAAATAAGATTGCAAAAACTTGGGAAAATTTTCCAATTAAATTTGAATTTCAGATAAACAAGCAATTTTTAGTATGTCCCAAATAATGTATGCAATCTGGCGTCCCTATGCCCAAACTCAGTGTCAACTGCCCAATGTTCATTTCACTAATGAGCTTTAGAAAATTCTCCATCATGTGTAATAGGGATTTGGAAAAACTGCATCTATTTTTTAAATCTCTATTAAAGGCATAACAAATCATTTCTTGACAAAAGAAATAAGTGCCAATTGAGGCATATGGCCAGTCTCATCCAATGTATGTGCCTTGCACGAAATTGGAATCTGGGCTTCCACTCATTTCTTAAGAGCTGATAATTAGGGGAAACCACAAATGAGCTCAAAACAAAACAAAAAAAAGACGAAAGAGTAAGGAAATGATCTCAGCACTCAAAGAATGGTAAGGAGGTCACAGATCTTGTGTTTTATTCATTGTTGTTCCCCCGACGTCTAACACTGTGTCTAATATACAATAAATGCCTGTACAATAATGTATAGATGAACAAATGAATGAGTAATATGCTCGAAGCCTCTTTTTTAAGCCACTGCTGCAGGATATCGAAGGGCCTTTCAGATGTCATTGTTGCCTTAGGCTCTAAAATAAGAGACTAGTTAGGCTTTAAAATGTATGGCAGTATGAATGACTCAGTTTTGGTATAAAACAAATTTATCTTTCCTAAATGGGACTCTGCTTCTTACCTGAGATAAAATAGATAAAACAGACTGAAGTTTAAATGTGAAACTTTACAAGTGTTCCCAGTACAGGCAGTCATGAGGAAATAGTTTCAAAAACATTGACTGCCACCAGCACACCCATCTGACATACAATTCCCTGTGAAGAAGGGATAGTCCATGTTGAAATGTTAAAGTGTACAGCAGGAGGCCAGGGACCAGCAAATCTTAATGGAAGGAATGGAACAAAGTGGAACGAAGCTGGGGTGTGACAGTACAGGACAGGACTGTGTTAGACTGGTCCATCTGATCAATGTAAGGAATTGAATTGCATTATATTTGTTTGGAAATGTGTTACCTATTCATCCTTATTCAAAAATAGACAAGTAGTGACATAATGCAAAAAACATGTGCAAACATAATTTAAAATACTAAGAAGGGACAAGCTGTTAGATCTTTGAAGTCAACTGATCTGTTGTCTTGAGGTCCTTTTTAAGGCTAAAATATACAGCTTCTTCAATGATTCTCCATCCATTGTGGTGTCAGTACACCTCTATTCTTTGTCGGTACCTGAACACACCTGTGTTTATAGATAACCCACTTATGTGAAACAAAAACCTGGCCACAGAACAATGGAAAACTGGAAGATCACCCTCCTTGTTCTAGGCCCCATTCCAATTAATGCTACCTACTTTGTGTGGCAAAAAGGTAACACCTACTGTGTCACCTTTTCATTAGGATGGTGCAAAAGTAATTGTGGTTATCATAAGGAATTTTACAGGAAAATGGCCTTGTAAGTGCCATTAAAAGCAATGGCATGCTGGATGCAGTGGCTCATGCCTGTAATCCTGGCACTTCGGGAGGCCAAGGCAGGCAGATCACAAAGTCAAGAGATGAAGACCATCCTGGCCAACATGGTGAAACCCTGTCTCTACGAAAAATACAAAAATTAGCTGGGCGTGATGGCACACACCTGTAGTCCCAGCTACTTGGGAGGCTGAGGCAGGAGAATCACTTGAACCCAGGAGGTGGAGGTTGCAGTGAGCCAAGATGGCACCATTGCAATCCAACCTTGGTGACAGAGCGAGACTGTATCTGAAATAAAGAAATATATATATATATATATATATATATATATATATATATATATAATTGCACTTTCGGTTCTGGGGTACCTGTGAAGAACATGCAGGATTGTTACATAGGTACATACATGGCAATGTGGTTTGCTGCCTCCATCCCCATCACCTATATCTGGCATTACTCCCCATGTTATCCCTCCCCAACTCCCTACCCCTCACTGTCCCTCCCCTAGTCCCCCCAACAGACCTCAGTGTGTGATGCTCCCCTCCCTGTGTCCATGTGTTCTCATTGTTCAACACCCTATGAGTGAGAACATGTGGTGTTTGATTTTCTGTTCTTGTGTCAGTTTGCTGAGAATGATGGTTTCCAGGTTCATCCATGTCCCTAAAAAGGACACAAACTCATCATTTTTTAATGGCTGCATAGTATTCCATGGTGTATATGTGCCACATTTTCCCTGTCCAGTCTATCATCGATGGGCATTTGGGCTGGTTCCAAGTCTTTGCTATTGCAAACAGTGCTGCAATGAACATATGTGTGCATATGTCTTTATAATAGAACAATTTATAATCCTTTGGATATATACCCAGTAATGGGATTGTGGGGTCAAATGGAATTTCTATTTCTAGGTCCTTGAGGAATCGCCACACTGTCTTCCACAATGGTTGAACTGATTTACACTCCCACCAACAACGTAAAAGTGTTCCTATTTCTCCACATCCTCTCCAGCATCTGTTGTCTCCAGATTTTTTAATGATCGCCATTCTAACTGGTGTGAGATGGTATCTCAATGTAGTTTTGATTTGCATTTCTCTAATGACCAGTGATGATGAACATTTTT
>CAUYLG010009342.1:0-58880 GCA_963573385.1 Cacajao melanocephalus
GTTTGTTTTTTGTTTTTTTTTTTCTTACATTTAAACAGTGGGTTTGTGTCTGGTCACCTCTTAAAAAAAAAAAAAAAAAAAAAAAAAAAAAAAAAAAAAAAGAATATGGGGAAATGATTGCAATGCATTAAATGGAAAAAAAAAAGTAACAAAACACTGGTACAGCTTGTGCCAATGTTGTTTTTAAAAAATTAAGTGCATAGACTGTGTCTTCATTAAAAGAAACCAAATGTTAGTACTGGTTTTCTCTGAAAGATTCGATTAGAGATTTTTTTTTCTCTTCACAGATTTCTGTATTTTTTCCTTAAAATATTCTTAAGTGACCATTTACTGCACTTACAATTAATAAGGAAAAGGGCAGTAAGTGTTATAAGTAAAATCCTCCTGTCTTATTTCACAGGTTACCCAAGAGACTCAATGAGAAAATGCCCATGGAAGCACTTTGGGAAAAAGCCAAGCGCTACTTGAATGTCAATTACTACTGCTATCACATCCGGTTTTACTGGACTGCTTTCCACCACTAGCTGAACAGAAAGTTCGAGAGACAGAGAAGTCAAGTTGACCTGGCCACAGGGGTGGGGTAGGTGAGGGAAGAGGGTCCAGGCTCCACTTCAGTGCTTCTCAAATTCAGCTACACTTCAGAACCATCCGGACAGCTTTAAAAATACAGATCAACTGGATGGAAACTTCCAGGTATGGGAACGAAGCATCAGCATTTCCCAAGAGCTCCCCAGTAAATTCCCACATACAACCAGGTTGAGAACTCCTATTTTAGATGAAGGCAAGACTTTGCACTTTTAGGCACCATGTTGTCGTTTGTTGAGAGTAAACGGCAGGGATGAGGGTCTGGGATAGGTCAAGCCCTGAAAGAAAGCCTCGAGGGTCTGGATGCCCTCATGCAATCAGGCCAGTGCTATGTGTTTGAGTTTGACATTTGACATTTTCCACTGGGCAGGGTCTATGTGGATAGATAATAATGACAATGTACATTTCTAGATTAGATTGTGGCTATCAATTCAGTTTCCTAGGCATCACTGAAACCACCCCATAAGCTTTATAAGATTAATCAAGGAAGAAGAGAAGGGGAGAAACAAAAATAAACCAAGTTGGCAGCACACTTAACATGAATCATTAAGTCAACCTACTCTCTGACCTGCTTCCTAAAACTATGGCGGCTTGGTGTCTGTTGTCCTAGAATCATGTAGACCTGGTTACAATATTCCAGTTCTTAGCTGCTCTATAGATAGCAACTTGAACATCATGAAACATTACGTTTTCCCATTCTTCATATCTTACGCACTGATGAAATTACTACGTCAGCCGGTCAGAAGGATCCCACAGACTCAACTGCTCCGAGCAGCCCCATAAAGAAGCTGACTCACCAAAGAATGCAGTTTCTACATCCAGATGACTTCATCCCCCTTACCCTGACCAATCAACAACCCCAATTTTCCAGCCCATTTTCCTCCATGATCCCTTTAAAAACCCTAGCCCAGAACTCCTTGAGGAGATGGATTTGAGGTTCACCTCCCATGTCCTTGCTCAGCACCCTGCGATCATTTCATTAAACCCCTTCTCTGCTGCATCTCTGCTGCCTCAGTGTGATAAGTCTATGACTGTGCAGCAGGCATAAGAACCTGCTGGTCCTATACATTACTTCATTGGGGCCTTGTGATCCTTTTCTGTTTTATTTTTCACATTGGTGGATATTTACGCCAATATGAGAAGCTTTAGTGAGGTATAATTGATATACAATAAACTGTACACATTTAGGTAAATAACTTGATATGTCTTTATACATGTATACTCCTGTGAAACCATTACCCATTCTCAACGAAATTATCGATAACCCCACAAACTCTCCTTCTGTTTCTTTATAATCATGCCATGTTTTCCTCACCACCATCTCCATCCAACCACCCATCTGCCTTCTTACTAATGATTAGTTTGACTTTTCTAAAATTTTATATAAATGGATTTATACAGTATTTGTGTCCTTTCGTGCGCCATAATTATTTTGAGATTTATTCATGTCGTTGCTTAATAGTATTCCATCGTATGGAGATTACACAATTTATTTATCTATTTTCCTATGGATGGACATTTGAGTTATTTCCAGTTTGGGGCTATTACAAATAGAGCAGCTACAAACATCTGTGTACAAGTCTCTGTAGCGATACATGCTTTCAATTCTTTAGATACCCAGAAGTGAAGTGGCTGTCATATGATAAGTATACGTTTAACTTTTAAAGAAACTAATTGTTTACCAAGTAGTTGTACCATTTTACATTTTTCACAAGGAGCGCATGAGGATTCCAATTCCTCTAAACCTTTGTCAATAGTCAGTATGGTGAGTCTTTTTCATTGTATCTATTCTTACAGGTGTGTAGTGATTTCTCATTATGGTTATTTCCTTAATGGCTAATGATAAACTTCAACCTTAATCTCATATTGCGATATTG
Organism: Cacajao melanocephalus; assembly: GCA_963573385.1. Lineage (NCBI taxonomy): Eukaryota > Metazoa > Chordata > Mammalia > Primates > Pitheciidae > Cacajao > Cacajao melanocephalus. Next base: position 2,463 of record CAUYLG010009342.1, read on the forward strand.
TGATTTTTATTAAGAAATATGTATATTTTGATCTTCTTCCTCAGTTCCTGCCACAAAGATCCTAAAACCCTTGTAATTTTCTGAGCAATAGGGGTGCTAGGTGCGGCTTTTGTTCTCATTTTGATCTTTGACCTTGGTTCCTGACACAGAGATCTTAATCCTTTGGAATTTTCTGAGTGTTAGGAGTCTTTTGTTCTAATGAGGCAACTCTTGGTGGGTTCCTGGATGGGGGCTGGTCACTAGAAAGACCAAGCCACAACTGGAAGCTTGTACCTTCCAGCCCCACGTCTCCTCTTCCAGGAAGGGGAGATTGAGTTAATAATAGGTCATGCCTATGCGATGAAGCCTCCATTAAAAGCCCTGAACTATGCGGTTCAGAGAGTTTCCAGGTTGGTGAACAAGGACGCATCTACGTGCCAGAATAGTAGTGCACCCCAACAACATGGACAGAAGCTCCTATACTCTGGACCCTTCCCAATCCTTCATATATCCTCACCTGGATGTTCATCTATATCCTTTAAAATATCCTTTGTAGTAAAGCAGCAATAGTAAGTAAAGTGGTTCCCTGAGTTCTATGAGTCATTCTAGCAAATTACTGAACCTGAGGAAGGGGGTCATGGGCACCCCAGTTTATAGCCAGTGGTCAGAAATACCAGAGACCTAAGGGCTGGTCGTTGTAGTAGATCATGCCTGTAATCCCAGCACTTTGGGAGGCCGAGGTTGGCAGATCACTGGAGGCCAGGAGTTCAGGACCAGCCTGGTCAACACAGCGAAACCCCATCTCTACTAAAAATGCAAAAGTTATCTGGGTGTGGTGGTGTACACCTGCAGTCCCAGCTACTAGGGAGGCTAAGGCATGTGAATCACTTGAACCCAGGAGGTGAAGGTTGCAGTGAACCAAGATCGCAACACCGCACTCCAGCCCAGGCAACGGAGTAAGTGAGGCACCATCTCACAAAAATTATAAAATAAAGGTAGTACTAGAAGCCTGGACTTACTCTTGGCATGGGCAGGCGAGTAGAGAGGTGTCAGGGTTTTGGGACTTCACCCTTAATCTGCGGGATCTGACTCTAACTTCGGGTAGTATCAGAATTGTAGGACACCCAGTTGGTGTCCACCAGAGAAGTAAATTAATGTGTGGGGAAAATCCCCACATATCTGTTGACAGAAATGTTCTATGCTGAGTGTTGATAATATAATATGAGAAATCAGTTTGTTTTTTCCTACCATACATATATGATATCCAACTATTAACTCAAAATGAAAATGAATTATAGACCTAAATTTTTTTAAAAAAATAAAGCTTTTAAAAGAAAACACACTTGCAAAACACATTTGCAACCTTGGGTCGGCAAAGATTTCTTAGGATGGGACACAAAAGAAAAAATAATAACATTTATAAAATAATAAATTGAGCATCCTCAAAACTAAAAACTTCTACTCCTCTAAAAATAATATTAAGAGAATAAAAATACAAGCCACAGACTGACAAAATTTTTTGCAAAACATTTATCTGCTAAAGGACTTGTATTTAGACTATAACTCCCTGGCCAGGCACAGTGGCTCATGCCTGTAATCCCAGCACTTTGGGAGGCCGAGATGGGTGGATCAATTGAGGACAGGAGTTCGAGACCAGCCTGACTAACATGGTGAAACCCTGTCTCTACTAAAAATACAAAACTTAGCCGGGCATGGTAATGTGCACCTGTAATCCCAGCTACTCAGGAGGCTGAGGTAGGAGAACTGCTTGAACCCGGGAGGCGGAGGTTGCAGTGAGCTGAGATCGCACCACTGCACTCCAGCCTGGGTGACAGAGCGACACTCCATCTCAAAAGAAAAAAAAAAAAGAATTCCCAAAACTCAATAAAAGAGAACAGTCCAATTTTTTTTAAATGGGCAAGAGATTTAAACAGATCCTTCACCAGTGAAGATAATATAGATAGCAAATAAAAACACAAAATAAGCCCCACATCATTAATCCAAGTAATTACTTTTTAAGCCAGGTAGGTATTATTATTATTACTGTTACTATTGTTATTATTCCCATTTTGCAGATGAGGAAACACAGATTCAAGTGACTATGACTTAAGATGATACAACTAGCAAGTAGAAAGTCTGTGCCGGAGCCTGACTCTGGCCCTGTGTTTTTCCCTGGCATGCCTGATCAGCAGAGAGCCAGCAGTGTCCTGTGAGGAGAGCTGGGGGAGTGAGTGGGCATGTGGGGGCATCACCCAGAGACAGCCACATGTAAAAAGAGATGAGGTGAGAGGTAAGGACAGGGAAGTCTAAGCAAACCAGGGTCAGGAACATACTGAAGGCAAGCAGCACACAGACACTGCCAGGCTGGGACACAGACAAGGCTGGAAGCAGGTGAGTGGCATGGGGACCAGAGGTCAGTGCAAGTCAGGAGGGCAATACCTAGGCAAGAGATCCAAGCAGCAGACTCAGAGACTGGCTCACCCACAGAAGCAGAGAACAAAATGGTGGCTACAGGGGCTGGAGGGGAGGAGGGTTGCAGAGATGTCAGTCAAAGAATACAAAATTTCAGACAGGAGGAATAAGTTCAAGAGGCCTATGGTATAGCATGTGACTGTAGTTACTAACATGTATTGAATTCTTGAAAATCGCCAAGAGAATAGATTTTAAGTGCTCTCACCACAAAAAAGAAGTGTGAGAGCTAATGAGAATGTTCATTAGATCAATTTAGCCATTCTACAAGGTATACATATTGTAAAACATGTTGTACATGATAAAAATATATAGTTTTACCTGTCAATTTATAAAGGAAGACGTGTTTAGTTAATGCACTTGTGAAAACTGTCTCCACAAAAACAGGAATTAAAAAAAAAAAAAAAAGACAGTAAAGGCAAAATCCATTTTTGGTCAAAGAGAGGAACCACAGCCTCATGCTGGTGGAACAGGGGTGGGAGGGTGTGGAGAGGGTCTCAGCAGCCCACCCCAGGGAGGCGATCATCAATTTCTCTTGGAGACTGAGACATAGAAAGTCACTGGTGGGGTTGGGCGTGATGGCTCACGCCTGTAATCCCAACACCTTGGGAGGAAGAGGTGGGCAGATTACTGAGGTCAGGAGTTCAAAACCAACCTAGCCAACATGGTGAAACCCCAGTGTCTACTAAAAGCACAAAAGTTAGCCAGGCATGGTGGTGGGTGCCTGTAATCCCAGCTACTCAAGAGGCTGAGGCAGGAGAATCTCTTGAACCTGGGAGGCAGAGATTGCAGTGAGCCAAGATCACGCCACTGCACACTGGCCTGGTCGACAGAACGAGACTCTGTCTGAAAAAAAAAAAAAGTCACTGGTGGGAGTTGAGAATCCAAAGGTGATTTATTTGGCTTCTTGACTTTCAGTTTCCAATTTCTATTTTAATTGTACCTTGATTATGTGGCCTTGAAACGAATAACTGAATTTTTTAAAATCCTACTTATCTTAATGCTTTCGATCACATCATCGATCTCACTAATCAGCATCCTCAACCTGGTGCTTGATTATGTTGTTTTACAGATTCGGGGGTAATTCTGAAGCCAACGGAAAGGTCCAGGTCACCTCTGAACCTAACAAGAAATCACTTTGTGCCTGAATCCTATAAGAAGATTGGCATTGGCCATCAAGGAAAAGATGCAGATTGTGGAGGACATAGTAGACGGGATTTCTAAAATGCAATGACCCAGCCCAGCTGGGCACAGTGGCTCATGCCTATAATCCCAGCACTTTAAGAGGCAGAGGCAGGTGCATCTCTTAAGCCCAAGAGTTCGAGAAACTAGCCTGGGTAACATGGCAAAACCAAATCTTTTTACAAAATACAAAAATTAGCCAGGCATGGTAGTACTCACCTGTGGTCCCAGCTGCTTGAGAGGCTAAGGTGGTAGGATTGATTGAGTCCGAGTTTGAGGCTGCAGTGAGCCGTGGTTGCACTTGGGTGATAGAGTGAGACTCTGTCTCCAAAAAAAATTTTTTTTAAATATAAAATGTCTCAAATTGAAACATTCCAGGTACTTTGACCCCCAATTTCCTTTACATACATTTAATGGGTCATTCCATTTGAATTACAGATTCTATGGTTTACCCTTAAGTACAGATAACCTTTGAATCCATACGTATTGTTTCTTTCAATGACTTACTATGTTTACCATTGATTAAAAAAAAAAAAACTTACTCTAATTATTAATTTGACCTTAAAATTAAAGCACTTGATACAACAGATTTAAGGCCAAAGATCACATGAACAAGCAAGAGAGTACCTTAACAGATGCTCATCCTGAGCACTGAGTGTCAGAACATGTTGTCAGAATCGCCTGTGTCTTTTGCCAGGAGGACTGGCCAGCCCAGCCATGTCAGTGCACATACGCAAGTTGCCTTTCACCATCCTGCTCCAGCTGAGCCATCCTGGGCTAAGCCATAGGCAGAAGCACATCAGAGGCTGGATAGAAAGTGGCAAAGGTCTCCAGCAATGTCCCAGTACTGTCAGAGTACAGGACAGAACATCCAGAATAATAACCATTTACACAAGTCCAAGACTCCTGAATAATAACCATTTACACAAGTCCAAGACTCCTGAAAGCTGATCCTGCAAAGAGCCCCAGGCTTTCTGGACTTTGGACCCAGAGCTGTGTTGTCAGGGAGGCCAAACTCAGCCCTAACCTAGCGCTGCCCAGTCCAGTCCATTCCCAGAGACTACCTGGCTTCCTCTGTGATCATTTCAGATTCACTAAAGGAATCATTTGCCTTGGGCAGTGCATTTTTAGGAGGTTAATCGCTTCAACTCCTTAGCTTGTAGCAGAGGGTACCACCAAATACTTCCCTGGCTTCCCCTCCTCCTAGAAGAATACAAGTGCAGTTGCAAAATAGAAATGCATCAAGGTGTTTTTAATCAAAAGGCTCTATTATGTCAGTAAATGTCGCATAACCCCAAAATAGTATTTGCTATGGTCAGAGGCGTGGAGTCCTCATGTGAACTTTGGCCTCGTTCCCCAAATGCCAGCCAACCAAACATCCTGAAGGTCATCTGCCACTACACTTTCCACAAAGTCGAAAGAATCAGAGCCATTTAGAGCTGGATGGGCCCTTGGGGACTGACTATGCCAAGGCTATCATATCACAGCTAAGGAACAAGGACAGCAGCTAACATTGATTGACCATATACTCTGTGCCAAGAACCATGTCAACATTTAATACTTCCTGTAATCCCCTTCAGAGTTGGTATTTTTATTATTCCCATTTGACACATGAGGCTGTAAGAGTGGCTAAGTAAGCAGGCTGGGCATGGTGGCTCATGCCTGTAATCCCAGCACTTTGGGAGGCCGAGGAGGGCGGATCACTTGAGGTCAGGAGTTCGAAACCAGCCTGACCAACATGGAGAAACCCTGTCTCTACTAAAAATACAAAATTAGCCGGGCATGGCAGTACATGCCTGTAATCCTAGCTACTCGGGAGGCTGAGGCAGAAGAATAGCTTGAACCCAGGAGGCAGAGGTTGTGGTGAGCCAAGATCGAGCCATTGCACACCAGTCTGGGTGACAAGAGCGAAACTCCATCTCAAAAAAAAGTGGCTAAGTAATATGTCCAAGGTCACACAGTCAGGAAATATACGTGCCCTACCCCCACTTTGGTCCTTTGAGCTCTGAACTGCTGCAGTATAGTGGCAGCTTCTCCAGCAAACAAGGCTATGCGAACTTCCAGACTATGGAATCCTGGTGAGACTCTCTTTCAGGTGGAGCTTGCCATTTTCATAGCTGGCATATCACCTACAATCACAGAAAACACTGCACCTACCCTCCCCACAAGCCCGGCACCACTGTAGTAACAGCTTCGTGTTCGTGTTTAATTACAAAATGCTCGAGCTACAGGGGGCTTCAGAAGCCACACGGACCACATCTTCCTTTTAGAAATGAGAATTCAAGACCTGGAGAGATGAAATGGCCTTCCTGGGATCCCTCACTAGGTAGAGACAGAGCAAGGAACAACGTTTTGGAGTTAAAAACAGAATGAAAAAAGTACAGTTGGGCCTACTAGATTGATGGTAGAGGCTGATGAAAGAGATCGTCATCCTCATCTGAAAAAATTCCCTCTGCCGTTGAGAGGATTAACCTTTTAGAGGCTTTAACTTTTATTTTAGAATTCATGAAACATGTAGCTCAAGGGTCTAATGTGACTTGACTTGAAAAAGGTCAGTTCCCTCTTCAGAGTATTCTAGCAATTTCATAAAACGATGTACACAAATATAGATTTTTTTTCCACTAGAGGAACAGGATGATCAAAATTCTCCACCTGTCAGTTGTTTCGGAAGTGATTGTGCCTGTGGGTAGATCGCTGAGCTATCAGCACAGGGCACGCACACGGAGAAGGAGAACGCTAGGCCCCTCCCTGCAAGCAGTTCAGACTCCTGGAGAATCTGCTTCCTCTTTTTCCATTCCATAAAAATGAACAACAGCAGAAGAACTGAGAGGTATGTGCATTCTTTGAGATTAATTAAATGTAGGAAAAAAGAAGAAAGAAAGAAAGTGAACAGGGGTTGGGAGGAACAGAAAATCAGCCAGAGTGAAAGAGAGGGAAAAGAAAGGAAGGAAGACAACGAACGAAGATTATTGATGAGGTGGAGAAAAAGCAACAGTGCCACATCCAGAGAATGTCCCACGGCACAGTTATTTACAGGTGCCAAGAAAACACCCAAGCCAGCAGGCAGAACCCCAATCCAGACTTACTGGCTAGGAGCTAAGCTCCAGTCTTGCAGGTGGGCGGGGAGGGTCAGGGCCTGAAACGACAAATGCTTGATGGATTCTATACCTTCCAGCAGGGCAGATTGAGCTGAGGCCTTAACACTGGGGCAGGAGGGAGACAGACCAGGTAAGTCCTTGGTAGGTTCCTGACACAGGGAGTCAGGCCAAGGAATCACGTCAGAGGCCCGACCACCGGAACTGGGGCCACAGAGAGTTAGATCTTGGAGCCAGGCCAGAGCACACTGGTGAGAATCAGGTCACCAAATCAGGTGAGGGCTGGACCCACAGCAAGGCTTTGATTCTACAACAAGGTTGAGCTATAGAGTGCTGGCTCAGAACTCTATGGTCACAACTGGTCCTAGAGACTCTGTCAAGGTTGGGTGGACAGAGAATGGGAGGGAGTCAAGGAACTTGAAGTATGTTGAGGAGACAGGTGTAAGTGGACGGATCCTGGAGGACGGAGACCTGTGGTTTCTGGGAGCCAAGGCCCGTGGCACCTAAACTGACCTCATCAAATGGAAGCACATTTGGAACCAGAGAACCCCAAATGTAGCCATGCTAACCCCCAGGTAAACCAGAGGGTAGTGAAAGAAACTGGGAATGTTTAGGCTGGAAAAGAGAAAACTCAGCACAGAGGAAGCAGTCTATCAACTTAAATATTTAAAAGCCACATGAAAGAAAGTCTAGGTGCAGTCTGTGTATCTAGTCAAAAAGAACGGAGCCCAGCGGGCGGAATTCCTGGAGAATCGTCTTTTATCTCAATATAAGGAAAACCATTGGTACAGCCTGCCTCCGTGTGTTCCATAAGCCCATTCACTTTCCATTCATTCAACAGGTGCTTACTGATTAGGGTAACCATACTGTCTGGTTTGCCTGGCACAGTCACAATTTATGTTCTGGCATGAGTTCGCACCTGGTCAGCACCTCCTTTACTCCCAAAGTGTCCTAGTTTGAATAATAAATTCTATGATCACCATACTCATTGAGCACCTGCTACATGCCAAGAACTAGACTGAACAATGAAGACACAATTAAAACATAATCCCTGACTTTGATGAGTTCACAGTCAGCCTAGTGAGATAAGGAGATATTAAAAGAATAAATTAGAATATTATAAAATAAGAGCTCTATAATATCAGGCATAAAAAGGAGCTCACAGCTCATTCAATACCACCTTCATTCACTGATTTACTTAATAAATATTTGTTGAATAAGTGCTGTGTGCCAGGCGCTGCACAGGGACCACAGATCTAATACTGAACCAAACAGAACTCCTCCCTTCCCTCATGAAAAATATCTAACAAGTTCACCAAACTGATAAAAGTCCCATTTGTTTCTGAGAATTCTACCTGGTAGGTAAATTTTTACGTATACTTAGCCAAATTAGGCTTTTGAAAGCTTCCAGTTATTGGTCCTAAGCCTACTCCCTGAAGTCCCATAGAATCAAATCCCTTTTCAAGGGGAACATCACACAACAGGGCCTGTCGGCGGGTAGGGGGCAAGGGGAGGGAGGGCATTAGGACAAATACCTAATGCATGCGGGGCTTAAAACCTAGATGACGGGTTGATAGGTGCAGCCAACCACCATGGCACATGTATACCTATGTAACAAGCCTGCACATTCTGCACATGCATCCTAGAACTTGAAATAAAAGAAAAAAACAGAAAAAAAGGTAAAATAAATACATATCACACTGGAAAAAAAAAAAGAAATCCCTTTTCTACATAAAAGTTGTTCAAATATATGAAGGCAGGGAATACATTTTTCTTAAGTTTTCTGTTTTCCAGTCATATATTGTCAGTTTGTTTATCTAGTTTTCCTGCAATCCAGGTGTCAGACCTTTCACCATCATGATCAGTTTTTCAATCCTAATTGTCCTAATAGGCAAAAGTGAAGCCTAGAACAATCTCAGGTGACAGGTGTGCCCTGGCTGGTGCACGAAGCAGCAGAGAGACTGGGACCTCTCTGTCTCTCCGTCCCATTCCTCTTGGCCACAGCCTTGGTCATGCTTTGTAGTCAAATGAAAGTCCTAGGTCTTTTCTCAAAAGTTGCTGCTAAGCCATTACTTATATCTATATTTACTTCATTATAACATGTGTTTCTACAACACTAGTTAATATACTACTAGCCTAATATTCTATAGAGTTATAGAGACTCGGTGTCCAGACATGCAGATCTTCTAGGACAGTTCCTACATTTTACAATGGCAGTTACTAAGGTACAAAGAGGGCAAAATCTCAGGTCATCACACACAAGCCTGTCAAGATGTAGCTTTATGAACGTGTCAGTGTCATCTTTCACATTCACTCTTCACTGTCCCTCATATTCTACAAGGTGTGAGGACCCAGTATATCTGACCTCCAGGAACTACCCCTCCTTCTGGGATATTCCAATTTTCAGCTCATGCTTCACACTTAACACTAATGCTATGTTTTTAGAAGATTTAACTCCCTTGTTAAAATAATTTTAAACTTCTCCATTGTTTAGAAGATACAGCCCCACCTCCACTGCATGCCTGAGACTCTGCTTCCTTCCTAGCCTATTATTTCATTATTTCTTCCTTTACGCATTAACTTGTCAATTTGAATGGTTGCTATTTCCAAATATGCCACACATGGTCAGTCCTCGCTCCACCTATCTGACCTTCAACTTGCAGTTCTCTCTTCTTGGAATGCTTTTCCCCACTTGGCAAACTCCTATGTCCCACTTGCAAACTTGCCTGTATGATGAAATCTTCCCAAGTTCTCACCCATTACACACCCCAGGTTACCTCCCCCACAAACCCAGAACCTGAGCTAATTGTGCCTCTCCCTGTATTTCCTATTGCACCTTATATAGGTGCCATCTGTGCCCCTAACACCTGGTGACTTGTTACTGTCTCTTCTTTAAAATGATCCCCTTGCGGACAGGTATTACATCTACCATTGAATAAATACTCATTTCATTTATTCAATAAATATTAGTCCAACACCTATTAGGTGCCAAGCTCCGTGAAGTCCCCACCTTTATGTATCTCTCAGTCCAGGAGGATAAGTGTTCACGAAAAACAGTAACAATGGGGTAGAATGATGTTTTAACAAGGGAATTATTGTGAGCTATGGGAGCAGTTTGAAGTGGGCCTAATCTAGACACAGGGTCATGAAAGACCTCTCTGGAGAAGTAACGTTTAAGCCAACACCCAAGACATTATCCAAGTGAAGAGTGAGATTAAGTTCAACTTATCAAGTTTATTTGGTCTTCAAGTGGCATTTTCTACCATTTCTTTAAAGTCATTAAAGATGAGGACAAGAACAGAGGTGTGTAGAAGTTTACTAGAGATCTTCTCTAATCAATATTACGGAGAATATGTATGAGCAGGTATGACTGTCAAAATATTCAACAACAGGTACAACATGACATCCACCACTGTGAATGGACACCAGCCACAGGCAACCAGTCTACCTGCCCCATGCATACTAGCTGAATGCCAGGCCTTGGGCAGAAAAAATCCAAACTGCTGTGAACTTCTCCACCTGGTGGAAGGCACAGATGCCCTAGACACAGATGTAGTCCTGGTCCACTGCCTTTTACAGAAGGCTTTATTCTGCACATGAGGACAACAGGTACGCATGCAAGACAGTTTGCCTAGAAAATACCTTTGAAATGCATGAGCTGCACACATAGCTATGTACCCACTCCCTCCTGTGATGAGGATCTCTCAAGTCAGATGAAACCACTGGCTGCTGTTTGCACGTACTCTTTCTCATTTAATGCTCCTTTAATACCCAGAATAAGTTCAAAAGTGCCCAGTGTCTGCCTTTCTTGCTTGGGGCTTTCTTTGCCAGCCTCGCAGTAGACTGAGGAATTCTAAATATGTGTCTATGACCCAGTGAGACCACTGCTGTGTGAGACCATACGTTTTATTGGGGTCTATAACCTGAGAGAGATACCAGAAAGAAACTCTGAGATGTCTGCCAAGTTAAAAAAAAAAAAAAAGGAAAGGAAGAAGAAATCTGCCACCGATAGCACTCCAGCCAGTTTCTTTGTGGACAGTTGGCTTTATAAAAGATCTGAAATTTTATAAAGCAAACCTTTAAAAAAAGATTTATATATTTTTATAAAAAGACCTGCTTTAGACAGGCAAAATGTAAATAATATTAAACAATCAGAAAATCACCTCAAGTTTTCAGCAACTTTATAAAAGTAAAGAACATGTTTTGGTTTGTATTAATGCTCTCTTCTAGACAGCAGTCTTCTGCCTTATCCCAGGACACAAGGAATGAATGCCTAACATAACTTTGTCTTTGTTTCTTTCTCATCTCTTCATTCAAGGAATGTTTATGGAGTGCCTACTCTGCATATTTTACTTTCTTCAGCTCAGAGAGTAAAATTGTGATCCCTAAATTTTGAAGGATGTGAATTGACATATGTTATAGGAAAATAATGAGTTATTTCTATTTCTCATTATACATTTTGGAAATTCAACTGTTTATGACTTCATATTACCTATGGGTGCAGCTCAGTATTTTATGACCCTGGTTTTTGTTGCCAGAGGGGCTTTTACTTAGCTCTTGCAGGAGGTTTTCGGCCAAGCAGAGACTAAATAGAGTCCTTGCTCAACCTCTGGATCTCAGACTGATCCCACAGCACGGACGTGCTTGTAAGCTGAGGCCTGGGAAGAACTGCTGATTGTATCACAGCCCCATAAGGCCAATTCCCATTCCTTTTTCTTCCTTGCACGCCAAAGCTAGGTCTGACTCTCAGGCTACTGGCTTCCATGGTACCCACAGAAGGTTCTGGTTGCATCCAGGTCTAAGCTCTGCTAGGGTATTCTTGGAGTCAGCTCCAAGGAGGTGACTTCAACACATACCTCAGTGTCCCCTGGTGCTTCTCCTTGGCTCTAGGGTCTCAGGCAAGACTTTTGAACTTTGTGAGCCTCACTGTCCTGTTAAAGTTGTAAGTGATAGCAGCTGACCCAGAAAGTTGTTACGAGGATTCAGTGAGTTTTCCTTAGGTGGACTCTACCCTTCTTACTCATTCCGCACCATCCCCAGAAGACAGGATGGTGTCAGAATGTGGAGGAGGGCGTGGAACCACAAATGTACCATCTGCCTGTTCTCTGTATCAGGAAATCTGGTTCCATTATTGTATTAGTCTGTTCTCATGATATTAAGAAAGACATATCAAAGACTGAGTAATTTATAAAGAAAAAAAGAGTTAATGGACTCACAGTTCCACATGGCTGGGGAGGCCTCACAATCCTGGAGGAAGGCAAAAGAGGAGCAAAGCCACATCTTACATGGTGGCAGGCAAGAGAGTGTGTGCAGGGGAACTGCCCTTTATAAAACCATCAGATCTCATGAGACTTATTCACTATCACAAGAACAGCATGGGGAAAATACCCAGTGCCATGATTTAATTACCTCCCACTCGGTCCCTCCCATGACACATAATGGGGATTATGGGACCTACGATTCAAGATGAGATTTGGGTGGGGACACAGCCAAACTGTATCAATTGTCCCGCAAACTCACCCCAAACACGGTCAGTCACTGCTCCAGCCAAACTGGGCTGACTGAGCACTCAATCTCTGCCTGTTTTTCCAAATGGGTGACTAAGGCCAGCAAAGCAGCTCACAAGTTGGGGAACTCATCCCATTGCTTCATGGAGAGCCCCAGTATGTCCATCAGGTCAGAGGTGACTGGCTCTAATTTAGGGAGATGCTGCTGGTGTTGCCAGGCCTGCCGTCTCCCTCTCACCGGCTCCACCATCAGCACTCCGGTGCAACTCAAAAAGTCATTCGAAAACCCACATTCCAGACCACTGGCTCCTCTACAGAAAGGAGAACTGCAATGAGGGCTTTTTCGGGGGCTGAGGTTTCCACTGCTCAGGAACGCCTCAAGTCTGAGCTCTGGGAGAAACCGAGAGATAACAGAATCAGCCACCTGCAGAAACCTTCAGAAACAAGAAAATTTGAGAGACACAGCTCACACCAGTTCCTTCCATATACACACAACTTCTTTTTTTATTTTTTCCTGCTTTCTATCTGGACAATTATAGGGGCCTCCAGCTGTTCCTGTCAGTCAAATCGCCAGTATTTCCCTTCTGGTAATACATTTTTCCTGAAGCAGCAGATTCATACCTGATGCATTAGTGCTTTTTATCACCTAGCAATATTTGTCATCCAAAGGGGTGAGTACCACAGTTACCATCTATCAGGTTATATTTGTTTGCTGCTTTCAGCCAATTGTCTCACTGTAACCTGCACTTCACCCACACAAAATGGCTCTAAGCGAGAAAGTAGAAACACTTAGCAGAGTTCAAAAATTCTTAGTTGTTGAGCTCCATCCATTTCTCCTTAGTAGAATTCGTCACTTCTCAGCCCCTTCTTTCCCTCCAGATCCAATTTTTCAAATGATTTCAGTTTATGGACACATAGCAGGTATTCAATAAATATTTGATAATCTGATTTAAGTCACTGGACATAAAAGAATGTTCCAGAGAACGGAGACACTAATCACAGAATTTTAGACCTAGCAGGAAACTCAGAAATCAAACAAGCCTCTCATTTTGGGGATGAGGAAAGGGAGCTAAAGAGAAGTGAAGGGATTTACCCAAATTCTCACCCAGCTGTTTATGGCCAGCAGTGGAACTCAAATCAAGACTCTACTTTCAAACCACATAACTTTATGATTATGAACATGTTTTGCGTGTTCTCTCCAAGGTCTGAATGTTCCAAGGTTCCAACCAAAATACAATGTTGTTTTGCTATCACCTTGACCATGCGAGTCTGTGATTAATGTAACACTTTCCTTTCAAAGACAGGAAATTTTTAAAAGCTGGCAGATAAAAAACTAGAATTCCTTTGTTTGCCTAAGACAGTTCATTCAAGATTTTACAAACCTGGCTATATGCCAGAATTATCACCTGGGCAGCTTTCAAAGTACAATTTCTTCATCAAATCAATCTCTGAACTTGGCAAGACTTGAGAATGTGTGTTGCTTGTTTTGGATTCATTCTTGTCTGTTTGTTCTCCCAGTGATTCTGATGCACGTCAGGTTGGGAGCCTGCAGATCTAATGAACATCTGCTCCTTAATCAACCTACACATGGATGGTGGTGAGTGTGTATTTGAAGACATTGGAAGAGGATGACACTATTGATAACCAGTTCTCCTGGAATCACAAGTAAAGCCACCAATCAAAATACATGTCGAAAATAGTAACCTATAATAATAATGACAGTGAGTATAAAATCCCACTGGCTGGACTATTTGTTCTGGTCTGGGTGCCTAGTCAGTGGGGAGAGTCCCCGAGCACTGCCCTTCCTGACGCATATGCAGCTGGCGAAGCTCTGTTGCTGCCGCTGAAACCTCAGACAGGGGCAGCAATAGAAGGGGAAATCACGAGGCAAGTGTAATTTAAAACCTTCATATTTATGTAGACAAACTCTTGTCAACATACAGTCCCAGCACTTTCTCTCTCTTTTGGCTCTCATTCCCTCTCACCACCTTCTTTCCAAGTAGTTCTATGAGTTCTGGGAATGTCCAGAACTGCACATGCCCAGGACTGGAACCAATTTACCCTGAGTCATCTGTCAAGCCATAGTTCATGCTTTTCGATTGGCTTAGGTTACTAAGCAACCTCCTTGTCACTCAGGATAATGACCTGACTCTGACTTCCAGGAAAGGCAACACAACATGGGATCCTGGGTGCAGGAACACCAGCAAGTGGGACTCTTGCCAACCTGGGTGTGAACTCTGTGCAGTTGCCTAGGGTCAATCATTTAGCCCCTCTATGCAAAATACGGGTGAGAGGAACAACTCCCCAGCTGTTATGACTTGAGATAATGCATCTAAAGTACCTAGCGCAGAGCCAATGCTCCCTAAATGGTTGCTTTTACTTACACCAGCACTAGAGCAAAAGAGCGACAGCCACAGGGAGTGCAGTGGGGGGCATGTTGCATTGCCATGACAATGACAAGGACAGTCCAGTCATTGTCACAGTTAACAGGAGACAATTCCATAGCCCTCCAGACCACTGCTCTCCCAGATGCCTCTGGGAAGCTACATAAATAGCTGGCCTATGTTTGTGTTGCCCCAGTTGGCATCGGGAAACTTGATGTATCATTTCTGCAAAGCCTCCAGTATCCAGAAAGCTTAAGGCTGGCCATAGTAACTGGCTCCAGCATGGGCCAGTATCAGCCCCAGGCTCAGCATCAGTGGCTCTCTGAGACCATGGCTTTCACAGTTGCTTTCCACGCTTTTTAGTTAATAAGCTCTGTCCATGACCTGGGGCCAAGACAGCAGATCCTCTTCCAGCTCCAGGATGCCCATTTAACACAGGGTTTTCACTTGTCCTTGAAAGGCACTTAGGGGGAGAATGGAGAGGAAGCATTCAGCCAATTGTGTAAAATTGCTCTGAAATATCTCTGCCAGGAAAAGCCAACAAGCCAAAAAGAGTAGGTCCCGATTGCTCAAGCACTCTACACTTTTGAATTTAAAGATGAGGAGGGGCTGGGTGCGGTGGCTCACGCTTGTAATCTTAGCACTTTGGGAGGCCGAGGTGGGCAGATCACGAGGTCAGGAGTTCGAGACCAGCCTGGCCAACACAATAAACCCTCATCTCTACTAAACATACAAAAATTAGCTGGACCATGGTGGCAGGCACCTGTAATTCCAGCTACGGCTGAGGCAGAAGATTCTCTTGAACCTGGGAGGCAGAGGTTGCAGTGAGCTGAGATCACGCCACTGCACTCCAGCCTAAGCGACAGAGCTAGACTCTGTCTCAAAAGAATAAATTAATTAATTAAAAAAATAAAGATGAGGAGGGACTGGATGGTTTTGGAGATTTAAGAACAAACTGGAAACCAGGGCAGGGACTCCTAATCAACTGACTGGCACTCTCTGTGAACACGGGCCCATGCCTTCACCTCAATTAATGTCTCAGGGTCCTCTTCTAGAAAGAGGTGGGATAGAGGATCCTCTTTGTAAACCTAGTGAGACTTAGAGCAGGCTACCTAGCTCAGCGAAATAGTGCTGGCTGCCAAAAGGCAGGGAGCACCCTTGTATGAGGTGCAGAAAATTGCTTGTAGCCCAGCTGGGAGTAGGCAGGCAGGAGTCAAGGAAATACAGTCCTCAGCAGAGGCCAGGCAGGGAGGAGAGCACGTCCAGGCCCAGGAGGAAGAACCAGGTGAGGCCCTCCACGCGCTGCCTGATGCTCTTAATGACAAAGCTCTTTCTATAAGAGGTGCCTGGTCTCCCTTTCTGAAAATCTGTGCTCAGCGCTACCAGGAGTCAAATTCAGGACCTGGATGCCCATAGGCATTTTTGTGCTTAATCCATAAAGTAGTTGGGGGAGGGGGCTGGGAAGAAGGAAAGCAGTGGCTAGAAGAGATCCGAGCTGGTCAGGGCACATGAGCTGTTCAGACCTTTAACTCCAGCGGCTGGGGCTTGGGTTTGGCTTCCTCTGGCACTGTGTGGACGGTGTTTGAACAAAAGAGGAAGAGCCCAGGCTTGAAATCAGGAAGCTTGCCTGGGGTTTTGGCTCTAGCTCCAATGAGCGATTTACAGCCCGACTATCAAAAAGCCTCAGACCTCTCTCTGCCTCTGTAAACTCTTGATTTATTTTGCACAGATATTACAAGAAGCCTTCTACCCTCCCAGTGATCTTGTCCAAAGTGTGATCTGCACCACTTATATCAGAAACACTGAAAACAGATGCCTGGGCCCTACCCCAGACCAGCTGAAACAAAAAATACCAGGGAAAGACCAAGAAACCTGCATTTTAACAAACTCTCAGGTGATTCTTACATACTATCAAGGTTTGAAAGTCACTGAGCAAGAGGACAGAGTCCAAACTCCTTAATACAATTCCATGGGCTTTACAATCTGCCTTTGGTCCCGTTCTCAGCTTCTCAGTCTACACCACAAGCCAACATGTGAGTCCACAAACTATAGGGTGGGCACTGGGATAACAGCATGCCTCTCAGGCATCTCAGAGCATCTCCACAAGCAAGTCCTATTATCATGCCCATTTGACAGATGAGGACACGGAAGCCCAGAGAAGTCCAGTAACTTGGCCAATATCACACAGGAAGTACGTTGCAGGGGTCAGATTTGAATTCCTGTCTATGGGATTGATTGAAGAGTTCTCATTCTTAACCATCTCTGTTACACCACGTTCTGAAGTCCCATTAAACATGCCTGCGTAGCCTGGTCAGCTGTCCCCTCAGTCTCACATGCCTCGTAACACCCTGACCCTTTGCAAACACAGACTTCAAATGTCTTACTGGACCCAAAACCTCCCATGGATCCCACTAAAGAGCGTTAGCTATGTCCTCCTTATGCTCAGACATCCTTTTATTTGTGTCTCTATTTCAACACTGTTAAAACTACTGTGATTTTTTGTTTATGTTCCAATGTCTTCTACTGGCTTTTAAAAATCCCTAAGACATAAAGGATATAAAGGACCATGACACTGCTCCTGATGATACTACAACGGTGGACACATGTCATTAGACATTTGTCAAAACCCATGGAATACACAACACCAAGAGTGAGCCCTAGAGTCAGCTGTGGACTTTGAGTGATAATGATGTGCAAGGTAGGTTCATCGAATATGTCAAATGTACTGCTGTGGTGTGGGACGTGATAGTAGAGGAGGGTGTGCTATGTAGACCAAAGAGTTAAAAAAATAAAGTGTATTTTTAAAAAAGCCTGATCTGGCCAGGCACGGTGGCTTATGCCTGTAATCCCAGCACTTTGGGAAGCTGAGGTGGGTGGATCATTTGAGGTTACAAGTTTGAGACCGGCCTGACCAACATGGTGAAACCCCATCTCTATTAAGAATACAAAAGAATCAGCTGGGTGTGGTAGTACACGCCTGTAGTCCCAGCTACTTGGGACCCCAGCCTGGCCAACACAACAAGACTCTTAAAAAGAAAAAAAAAAAAAAAAAAAAAAAAAAAGCCTGGGCACCATAGTGAGAACCCCAGCTCTACAAACAGTGTAAAAAATTAACCAAGCATGGTGGTACACACCTGTAGTCCCAGCTACTCGAGAGGCTGAGGTGGGAGGATTGCTTGAGCCCAGGAGTTGAGGTTGCAGGGAGCTGTGATCATGCTATTGCAGCCCAGTCTGGGTGACAGAGCAAGACACTGTCTCAAAAAAAGAAGAAAAACACCTAAGACTATGTTATCTGCTTCTATGACTACACGAATCTGTGTCTGGCACACAGAAAAGGCTAAACAAATACACATCAATATCAGACAGCCGCTTTTCCAAAGAACTGAGGAAAACAGACCTGAGCAGAGCCTGAGCCATGATGAGAGGCAAGGAGGAGCTGGGAGAAGTGTTAAGTAATAGAAATTTTGGAGGAAGCCTCTATAGAGATGAGGAGAGTAGGCGCTGTGTCACCAGCCCCGAGGATAAAGAGAAGATATGTGACTGTTTGCTGCATGGAGAAGGCCATGCATAGCAAAGCATAGAAGAGGCAGAGTAAAGAAAAACAGAAGAAAGGGCAGTGAGACAGAGGCAAACTGCAATGTCCAGAGGTGCCCTGGGTGCACGTGTTTCTGAGTCTCAACTGTCGTGGAAGGCAAACAGGGCCATCAGCAGGGAAAAGAGGACCCAGGCAGTCAGCCTCTGAGGCAGGATGGCAGATGCCAGCAACATCAAAGGGCCATTCATCACCGAAATGTGATGCAAAGGGAAAAACCAGCAAGTGGGATTACATTGCAGGAACCCAGACTGTAATGTCACAGGGAATGACTCCAGGAGACGTTTTAACAGCAATTCAGATGCAGGCATTAAAGACTATGACATAAGATGTAGAAGGGGGGCAATCGATAATTTAATTTGGAAAGAAAATCTCTAAGAAGAAAACCAAACCAAACACCCAGCACCCACTGGTACTACCCGTGTGGTAATACCATTGCGTAGACCGAGGATAAAAACACTTACGTACGTTTACAAATGAAATGGTTGCTGAAGACACCTTGCTGTCTCACAGCCTGGCTGAGAGGTTGGGAGAGCACATCATCATTCTGCCCATGTGCGTCCACAACTTAGATCAGCGTTGGCATCAGGCACACTTGAGTTGAAAATCCAGCTCTTTCACTTACTAGCTCTGTGACCTCGGGTGAGTTTCTTAATCTCTCTGAGGCTGTTTCTTCATTAAAGGTAAAAAAGACATAGTAACACTTATCTTACAAGGCTGTTGCTAGGATTAAATGAGATAAAGTACGTAAAGTGCTTTAGAACAGCACCTGGCATAAAAGTTCTGTCAAGGATGATGGTGGTGATCATCGTTATTCTATGTAGACATCCTTTTCCCATTAACCCAAGGAGATTTTATCTCCCAAAGGAGCTTTGGAAATTTGTCAGATTGCTTCTGTTGAAGATACTTTAGAATCTTTCTCTTATTGTGAGCTTTCTCCATGCAAGACAGTGTGCCAAGCCTAACTGAAACGCCTAAATAGGATTCCTGTCCTACTGAAGCTTCCATTCTAGTGTCAGAAAGCGGGTGGCAGGCCTTTCCATGGCCCAAGGCCATCAAGTTGCAGAAGTGCCCCATGAGCCCCATAACCAACAGACCCGGGGATCAGAGGAGGCTGAGACCGCTCACCACTGGTGTCACGGAAGAAAGGACAATTCACTAGACAGAACGAGTGGACCTAAGAGATGCCAAGCCCATACAAACCCTCTGTAAGTCAGATTTTAAGGACAACTGCAGAGGGACAAGTTTTATTTAAATAATCCTGGTCTGGGGCAATTGGTCCAGAGGACAGGCGTGACTAAGGTGATCTGCCATTGGCTGGCCAGAGAAGAGGTGACTGAGCCAACTTGATGTAATGCAGAGGGATATGAATTGGGGTGTGTGGCCAGACCAGCCAAAAGCTTAGAGGCAGACTCTGTAAAGAAGTCAGGATGCCATGTTGGGGCCACAGCACACGTTAGTCATGAAGAAGCTAAAACTGGAAATGAGGCTAGGAGAGAAGTAAAGACGTGATGAGAGGCTGGACATGGTGGCTCATGCTTGTAATCCCAGCACTTTGGGAGGCCGAGACAGGTGGATAACAAGGTCAGGAGTTCAAGCCCAGCCTGACCAACATGGTGAAACCCCTTCTTGACTAAATACAAAAATTAGCCAGGCGTGCTGGTGTGCACCTGTAATCCCAGCTACTCAGGAGGCTGAGGCAGGAGAACTGCTTGAACTCGGAAGGTGGAGGGTGCAGTGAGCCGAGATCGCACCACTGCACTCCAGCCTGGGTGACAGCGCGATAGAATTCTTATAAAGATAAAAAAAAAAAAAAAAAAAAAAGACGTGATGAGAGAGAAATTGGGCAGTCCTTGAGTGAGAGGAACCAACTGAGAAAGAACGATAGGAAGACAGACAGAAGGAAGGAGAGACTGACCCATGGACAGACTGACTCCTGGACATACTGGCCAACAGAGACAAGCCAACGGACAGAGAACAAACCCGGAGGGCGGAGCTCCCTTCTTGGAGCCAGGCTGTGCTGGGCACATGGCTGCTAAACTGGGGAGTGGGTCTTCAAGAAAGCGGGGCATAGGCTGGTGTGAGGAGAGGGGGCCAAAGCGGTCAGCTCTTTCCTTTCAAATTTCTCTATGTTTCTTTTCACATAATTATAAAAGCAACGCACACTCCAGCACATCATCTTTGTTTTCCTTGCTCCGTGCTGTTCTCCAGCCTCCAGGTCACCTCAGTCCTTAGAAAAGCACTGTCACACACACTTCACACTCAGACAACAAGGACATGTTCCAGAGGAGCTCTGATGGCATTCTGGCGAGAAAGATGAGACAGGACACAAATCACCCACGTGGTTGGAGTATTTTTCAGCGCCTGTTGTTTAGCAGAGGCAGAAGAGTACTGATGTCACAACTCCAGTGTGAGATGAGCTTCGGGGACAGTGAGTAAGAAGAGCTGGCTTCTGCCCCTGCCTTGGACACAAAACTAGCTCTATGATCTTGAGCAATTGGCTTAACCTATCTGGACATCTGTTTACAAATTTGCAAAATGAGGAGGTTGAACTGGATGTCTTCCAGATTTGCTTGCCGTGCTCACATTCTAGATGCTGTGGTTCTAGGAACCCATGGTTATTTATACATCAGACTTTTTCGCAATGCCCAAACGGTATTAACAGTGTTGCCAGCCATGTCAATAATATTTTATTTATGATATTACTATGAAGTGAATAGGTTATCTTCTCCCAGTACAACTTGTACTTGCATACAATTCTGACGTGCACAGTAAACCTCTCCTCCTTTGAACTCCCAAAGCATTTCAATCTAGACACCTCTCAGAGTACTCATCATGTTCTGCTCTATAGTATGGTTATTCAGAAAAATGCCTTATTGTTCGTGACTGAATATTAAGCTCCCTGAATGCTTCCTGGAAACACAGCTGCACAGAGAAGGAGGAATGAGGCTGCCAGAGCCGCACTCGCCTGGATAACCCCAAGAGCCCAAAATAGTACCTTGTGTGGAATTGATGCTCCATACTTGCCGTGGACAGACACATAGTTGGGAAGGATGTAAAACATAAAAGGAATTTTCCGGATGAGTCTAACAAAACTCCCATCCTTCGCTCCTCTCCCAGTGCAGCAGGATGGCCAACCTGAAAACTTTGCCCCGAATTAATAAGCATTGCAGGTGGCCTGCAGTCTTGCTGCTGCTAAAGGGCTTGGGGAGGCAACACTCAATGCAGAGAGAGGAGCAAGTTGCCGAGAGTGTCTAGAAGCAGAGACAGCAGGACATCCAGAATCCTATTCGTGGAATGTATTTATGAGATAGTTCTCAGTATACAAAAAGGGAATGTTATACAGAGCAGGAGGAACCAGCCAGCATCAGATTGGCTGAAAGGCAGTTTCTTACCTGAGAAAATGAGAATTTAAAAAAAAAACCAAAAACCCAGGGTAACTAGCAACCGCCCTCTTTAGGCAAAGTTTCTCCTCAAGCCGTATGTTCTAATCATCCTGCAAGAAAGTTCAGATTGGGGTCCACTGGTTTTATTTCAGCAAGATTTCATCAGTCCTCTAAATGTGCAGGCAACTCTCGAGCCCTCTGTTCCCTGGGCTTGCCCCTATCTCTCCTGCGGATGCTCTGGGACCCTGTTAATAATCTACTTCCAAACGGCGCCCCCGTGTCCTAACCCTTGGCCACCTCTGCCCTACCTCCAGGCCTCGTTCCCCTGCCTGCTCAGCTGAGGGACACTGGCCTCCTTTGTCACCGGCAATCCCTACACTTGCTGGGGTCAAGGGCCCTGCCTCCTCCCTCCTCCATTGGGGCCCACATCCTGCTTCTCTCCTTCCACCTCAGCAGCCCTCCACTGCGCTGTCTCACATTCCAGGCACCTTCTCCCCTCCCTTATTCCTTTCTTCCATCACTAGCACTGACTCTAGAAGCATGCCCAGTCAGGGATCCAGGAGCCAGTGATTTGGGGCGTCTTGCAGTGCACCACCCAAGCGCCTGCTGGTCTGGATTTCTGTAAGCTGCAGTTTTGTTTGTGTTAACTTGCAAGCTCTTTTTTCCTTCCCTCCCATGTTGATTCACATTAAAACAGTTACTGAGTTCAAACTTTGGGATGTGGGGAAGGGAGTTTACTCAGCTGAGGCTGGAGATGGCCAATGGGATGGCCAAAGGGCCTTGAACCTGCTGTTCCTGGACAGATGTGCATCCTCCCCAGCCTGCCTGCCATAGGCACTGGGCTGCAGCTAGCTTCTTCCCAAAGACTGCCGGCCAGCCACACATCTCAGGGCTGCTTGCTTCTGATTGAAAAACTCACAGCACAAACTCTCTCGAACTAGTAGGAAAATGAGAGGCTGTTAAGTACCGAGACCTCTGTGAATCATGCCGAGTCCTCTGCCACACAGTCCCACTGTGCTGAAACAGGCTGGAAAGGCCAGTCTTACAAAACAGTTAAACCAAGGCCATATCACCAGGTTGCTGCTGCAGATCTGACAGGCACAGGACGTTCTGGAATGGCTCCACCCTGGAGCCTCCATCCATCAATCCCAGCACAGAATACCCAGCGCTGGGCGCTGACTGGTGCCCACAGATCCCCTCTCTAACCTCTCTGCCAGGCTCCTGCTTTGTCACCAGGCTCCTAATTAGCTACAGAAATGGCACGCACTTTGCCTTGCGTCATTTACATCTCTCGGTGTCCCACACATCAGCACACATGGCACAGAGAGCCCATGAGTTCAGAAAGACACAGTCTAGTGCCCCAGCTGGCTACTGTTTATCATCTGTCTTGATAACTGGCATATGCTCAGGTGGCCACACAGGTTGTGTGTACAACATCTGGCCAGTTGTCGATCTCCCCAGATGTGTGGCAGTTGGCAGCACTGGTTCTCGTCTCCCTTTAGCCTCCTACAAAAAGCAGTCCAGCCCCTCCCCTGGCATTTCTTCCTCATGCAGTGTGGAAATCAGTTTCTGGCAGCCCGGCCACAGCTGCCCCAGCCTGCCTGCTCTTACAGCCCACCTGCTCCTCGACCAGTCATCCCCACGAGTGCAGCCACTTTCGTCTCTGTCCTAGCACCGTCCATCAGTGGATTTATCTCTGTCAAGTGTTCCTGCCAAGCTTTTTTTCAAGGACTGCCTTAAGTACAGCAACAGAGTATACACTACCCAGAGTCTCCCTGACAGATCCTGGATGAGTCTTCTGACCAGGCAGTTTGTATTTTAGCAAGAGGAACCCAAATTTCAAATTCCCTTCCTGGCTGGTATTTCCCTTCCTGAAACACAAGGGCTCCCCAGGAATTTCTCCCTGACTGATCCATTTTTTTCTCTTACAGATGTGTACAGCTTTCCTACCTCCCACCCCAGCAAACTCCTCCAACACATCTCCGTCGATAAAGTCTTATTTGCCTTCTAAATCACAACTCAGAATTTTTAGAAAATTTCCATGACTTCATGGCAGGCTGCTTTTTGCAATGTCTTTTTTCCTCTGTGATTCTGCCCACGGCTGCTGGTGCCCACCGAATTCCTACCCTCACCTTCCCTGCAGAAGCACTTGGTGCTGATGGTGAAGGTGAAGATGATGATGGTGATGATGATGGTAATGAAAGCTAACATTTACTGGGCATTGACATCGCACCAGGCACTGTTCTAAGCACTTTACATATAAGATTCACTAAGTCTTCCCTCTGCATCTTACTTTACTTTTTCTGAACTCTTACCTGAGAAAACTACCAGAGTGGGCAGAGGAGGGAAGAAGCCATAATAGTGGATCAGATCACTATCAGTATCACTACCAGAAAACATATCAGTATGTTTTATGTTCTTTATCCCTCTATCTGTAACTCCTACATATTCAGGCCTATATCTTCTTGGTTCTGAACATATAACCTTGATTTTAAACTAAGAAGTAATATTTCATTTTTAAAACCATGTTTTTGTAAACAAAACATTGAATTTCCAATGGTAAATCAAGAGAACACATATTTGGGATAAGAATGATACCTATTTTTAAGTCCTGCCTCTGCCGACTACTAACTTTGTGGTTCTTGATGTATTTCTTAATGCTTCTGAACCTTGGTTTCATTATGTATAGAATGAAAACAATGCACACCTTGCAGATTTTTTAAAACTGCAGGAAGCGATGTTTGCAAAGTATCTACCCTATTGCTCTTCACCTAATAGATGCTACAGAAATACCTCATCCTTTTCTAAAAAGATGCCTATTGTCTCAGGGTAGCAGGTGGGTATGAAAGGCACAGATTTCTCTGCAATACTTTTCTCATTGCAAGGTCTTTCCCAGAAACCAGGGGAAAACTCTTTATGTGACATACAACACAGAAGTCACCTTGTCCATAGCATACCAGAGCTGACAATTGTTATGCATTCTGCTCCAGGCAAATTGCAGGCCTAAAATATTCCTCTGTCCTCTGCTTCCCTGGAGTCTCTCAGTGAGTTTACTTCAAGATCTGTATTAGGCTGCTCTCCCATTGCTATAAAGAACTACCTGAGACCAGGTAATTTATAAAGAAAAGAGGCTTAATTGACTCACGGTTCTACAGGCTGTACAGCAAGCATGATGCTGGCATCTGCTCAGCTTCTGATGAAGCCACAGGAAACTTACAATTATGGTGGAAGGTAAAGGGAAGCACACACTTCCTACGGCCAAAGTGGAACCAAGGGTGCGGGACAGGTGGTACCTGCTTTTAAACAACCAGAACTCACTATCATGAGAACAGCACCTTTGGGATGGTGCTAAACCATTCATGAGAAAAACATCTCCATGAGCCAATCACCTCCCACTAGGCCCCACCATTAACACAAGGGATTACAATTCAACATAAGATTTGGTGGGGACACAGATCCAAACTGTATCAGGTTCCTCCACAGGGTTTTGTCTTCTGACTTGTTCACCAGGCTCAATGTCTTCCTGACCTGAGAACACTTCAGGGCAGTGAGCACTTGAGAAAACAAGATTTGCAGCAGAGGCCCTCAAAATATTGTCAACAGATGGACCATCAGCATCAACATCATTTGGTAGATTGTCAGAATGCAAGTCCTCAGGCCCTACTCCAGACCCACTAAAATCAGGAAGTCTGGAGATCAGGCCCAGAAATCTGTGTTTTCCCAAACCCTCCAGGTGTTGCTAATGAAGGCTCAGGTTTGAGAACTTCCAAACAAAACAAGTGGTGGCAGTTCCAGCATATGGCTGCAGATCAAAGAATCCACCCCCTGGAGGCACACTGTCAGCTGGCTCTGCAGGTGAGGCCACTTATCATGGAAGGAAGCCCCGTGTCTCCTCATTGAGGCGTCCTTCCCCCTACACAGCCTCCCTAGCATTTCCCCTGCTGCTGTGACTTAGAAGAGACAGCAGACCTGAGACAGATACCTGCGAACCCAACCCCAGTGCCCTGTTACTGCTCAAACTCAAGGTTTGGAATCTAATCTCCCAAGCACCACTCTTTACTCATCCCTAGACTGGTGAAGCACCTCCAACTTGCACCTGGCTTATTCTCACTCAGCATGGAATAGAACAGATAAACCAAAGGTGTTATCAGTAGCCACCCAGTCACCCACACTCTCTTAGGTGAAGCTGTGTCTTCCACAGTCCCAGAAGCCTGGCTAACCAGTTACAATTCTCCTAAGATAGCAGGAAGCAGGGAACAGGAAAGGTCAACTCTCAGAACTCTGGCTATAATTAATAACCCAAAGGATATATCCCAAACACCCTTCTTCCTTCATAGAGAATGCTCTTTTTCAAGAGCTATGGTTTGAATGCTTTTGTCCCCTCCAAAATTCAGCTGTTGCCAATGTGATAGTATGAAGAAAGGGGGCCTTTAAGAGGTGATCAGGTCATGAGGCCTGCTCCCTCATTAGTGGAATTAAGGTCTTTTTAAAAGAGGTTTCAGCTGGGTGCAGTGGCTCACACCTGTAATCCAGCACTTTGGGAGGCTGAGGTTGGTGGACAACCTAAGGTCGGGAGTTTGAGACCAGCCTGACCAACACGGAAAAAATCTCTACTAAAAATACAAAAATAGCCAGGTGTAGGGGTGCATGCCTGTAATCCCAGCTACTCAGGAGGCTGAGGCAGGAGAATCACTTGAACCCAGAAGGCAGAGGTTGCAGTGAGCTGACACCATTGCACTCCAGCCTGGGCAGCAAGAGCAGGGCGGAAAAAAAAGAGGTTTCATGAAGTTCCGCTAGCTTGCTCTCTTGCCCTTCTGCCTCCTGCCATGTGAGAGTGCAGTAAGAAGCCCCACACCACATGCTGGTGACTTCATCTTGGAGTTCCCAGCCTCCAGGACTGCCAGAAATACATTTCTATTCTTTATAAGTTACTTAGTCCGTGGTATTCTGTTACAGCCACGCAAGAGGACTAAGGCATCAAGATTGCAGAAGAGGCCAGGCACAGCAGGTGCAGTGACTCACGGCTGCAACCCTAACAATTTGGGAGGCCAAGGCAGGGGATCACTTGAGGACAGGAGCTCAAGACCAGGCTGGGCAAAATGGCAAGGCTCTGTCTAAAATATACATATATATATAATTTAGCTGAATGTGGTGGTATGGCTGTAGTCCTAGCTTCTAGGGAGACTGGGGTGGGAGGATTGCTTGAGCCCAAGAGTTTAAGCTGTAGAAACTGGTACAACATGCCTTCAGTATACTCACACTCATATGCTTGGTTTTGTTTTAGCAGTTGACAAGAAGTTAATTTGCTTTCGTGAAAATCCCTCATTCCAGCCTTTCTATATAAATAGCTCTTTCTTGCTGTTTTGATGTGGTGCACACTATATAGCCTCACAAACCTGTTATTCCAATGTCATCTGCAGTGTCCTAACTAAAGTTACTGGCTTGGTCTTATTTGCAGAGTTTGTGTGTCTTCTTTAATTCTTGAATTTGATTAACTAGAATATGTCTCTTCTCCCCTTTTAAGGTGTCAATGTTACTTGACCTAATTTATGTGTAGGAGCACTACACCATTGGTTTCCAATACTGCACACATAAGATACATACTTATGTGCAGAAAGAATCTTCCTTCAGGCTTGTAATACCCTTCACACGAAAGATTAATGAGGGAAATCTTTATTTTCTGTATAAAAACAAAATCAAATTTATATACTAAAATCATTTGTCTAAAAATTTGTTTTCAAATAAAAATTAAAATGCATTTCTGATATTAAAAAAATAATGATGGCACCAGTGCACCCCAGCCTGGGCAATGGAGTGAGATCCTGTCTCTAAAAAACAAATGAAAAAGGATTGCAGAGGACCTCTTCACCCAAACCCAGTGGATTTGACTGTCGGTAGCCAGATCTTCCCTCCTGCCTCCAGTCTAACCTCCAAAGGCCCCGTCTTCCTCTGACTCACCACTCCCCACCTCTGCCCTCCAACCTGGCTGCCTATGGCTTCACTTCATCTTCCAGTCTGGAGAAACCCACAGTCCATGTTTGCAACTACCCAGTGGGGAGCTCAGTAACCCAGAAGTTTGACTGGAAAGGCAGTGAAGAGGCCGGCACAAGACAACGTGAGAGAATTGTTAAAGTGATTCTCTTAACTCTAGAAGTCAGGAGCGTTTTTTAAATCAGAAAATCTGAGAAATAAAAACTATGGAAGCAGACAGCGTAGCCAACAGGGAAGGTGACCACCTTCCTGCCTCTAGCTCCTTCATTTCCCTCTCACTAAGACACTCAGCTCCAGCCCTCCTTCTCCTCCTCAGCATTTTCTTCAGTTCCATGAGCCCCCAGCATCTTTCCAATTAAGCAAACCCAAGTAGATGTCTTGCCTGCAAAGAGTCTGATGGATAACCCCTTCTCAGAACACGGCTCAACTCCCAGCTCCTCCTCAAAGACCCAAAGAGATCCCCTCTCAGACCCCCTTCACTTCTCATTTGGGCCGAACATTCTATACCACATGTGCATGGCCATGAGGCATCACGATAACCTCGCAGCGACAGAGGGACCTCCATTTGAAGACCACCTCCACCACGATTTAACTCTCTGCCTGGGAGAGGTTATTTAACTTACCTTCTGAACTGCAATTCCTGGGGATAACGAGCAACACATGCAAGGAGCCCAGTCCACTCCCTGCCAAAAGGTACATACACAGCCAATGTTCCTATCTTCCCTAACTACTTGACGTCCCTTCTTAGCTGGGTGGCTCATCTTGAGGCAAGGACTACGGTTTATACCTCTGTATCTAAGCACCTAGGAGGTGGGCTTTGTCTTTGGTGGTGTCCTCTTGGGCCCAATCCTAATCCCAGCCATTCCCTGTGGAATCTTCAGAATCTGGTTCAAACTGCAGAAGCACTTTGACATTCAATGATTATGGTATTATTGACTATAATTGTATTTGTTGTGAGTTGTATTTAGAGCAAATGTCTCTAACCGTATTTTTTAAAGCTTTGTTTTGGTTGCTATTCTATTAATGTGCAGCTCCAGAAAAGCTACGAACTAGAAGAAAAAACCTATAAGAAGTCAGAAGCAGGATGAAATTCTAGCCAGTGTTTAATCACCCTTAGAGACATGTTATTCTTCATCATGACCTCATCTTTCTTCCTGAAACTTCATCTCATTTTCTATGACATTCTACATTTTCATAACGTACTTTAGATAGTCTCCAAGCCACTTTTCAGCTTTTAACTCCAGCTTTTACATTTTTCTCATAGCAGCTCATAGTAAGCACTATGCTAAGCACTTTGCATGTATTTTTACCTCAATGCTTATGATTTATGACTATCTCCTACACTATATAAGCATGATTATTATCGCCATTTTATAAATGAGTAAACTGTGGCTTAGAGGTCATGTACCTTGCCCAAGGTCATGCAGCAAGTAACTAATGCTGCCAGCATCTGTGCCTGAGTAGTCTGATGCCAGCGTGCAGACTGCTTCAGAGATTCCCTACCTTCCATAACTTTTAAGGTTTTAATGTTCTTATTGGCCTTTCTCTCATTTCTCTTTATCCATCATGATAAATGTACACCAATATTGACAAGAACTATCCTGATTGTAAGAATGGGAAAAAGAGCTTAGTGTCCATGAGGACCACGTTTACAGCACAGAATAGCTAATGAAGAGGGATTAAAAAGAACCCAACTCGTGTAATTAAATAACTGCAGGAATTACTGAACAAAGTAATTGTGGCAGCTAGAACCTCAAGCCAACGCCTGACATTAAAGAATCCCTGCTTATAATTAACAATAACTGATTTCTTGAGCAGCTACCATGTGCTTTTTTAGTACCAGCCACCCAGCGGATGGCTTTCGTAGATGAAAAAGTGGGAATTCAGAGTCATTAGGTGACCTGCTCACAGTCACATAGCCACAAGTGGCAAATCTGGTATCTGTTTTATTTTGACCTCTGTTTTAGCCCAGAGCCTGTGCTGACCACATATTCTCCAGAACCCAGTATCATGATCTGATGGCCACCTCTCTTCTATCTCAGAACCTTGGTGGGAGAATGGTCCGCACATCATCTCCCCATGACATAAAGAACTCATTCATGCTGCCTCTACCCACACGTACCTCAGCCTTCTATTCATTTACCCACACTTATTCAGGGAGTGGATGCCAGAATTTTAACACCTTATATGTACAGAAGGTTTTGCAGTCACAGAAGCTTTTTCAAGACGAAGCTCAGGTGAGCTTGGTAAATTAGTGAACGGTTCCTAATTAAGTGTTCTTCCCATTTTGTCTTCCTCTCTCGTCAAAAAGTGCTATCTGCATTTAAACACACACACACACACACACACACACACACACACACACACACACACACCCTCTGTTGTGGCAGAGGTTAGTAGAGACAAATTCAGACCTCTTTTCTCCTCTACCAACCTGAGATGCTTCCCCCACCCCAAGACAGCGTCTTGCTTACTCACCCAGGCTGGAGTGCAGTGGTACGATCTAGGCTCACTGCAACCTCCGCCCTCCCAGGTTTTTAAGCCATTCTCTTGCCTCAGCCTCCAGAGTAGCTGGTATTACAGGCATGTGCCACCACACCCGGCTAATTTTTGTATTTTTAGTAGAGATGGGGTTTCACCAGGTTGACCAGACCGGTCTGCGAACTCCTGACCTCATGATCCGCCTGCCTTGGCCTCCCAAAGTGCTGGAATTACAGATGTGAGCCACCGTGCCCGGCCTTGAGACGCTTTTTAAAGTAATCTTTTTATACTATGGTGGAGACAATTTGTAAAATACCCCCTTACTGTTATGTCCCAAAATCCAATTTGTGAAAATACAATTGCCAGAGTGCCCCCAAATGGCTTCCATCAAATATTGGCTATTGAAAAGGCATGTGTCTGTGTGACTAAAATGACTGCAATGCCCCTTCCAATTTCCCTTGGACACATAGGACACTACGCACAAAGCCTTGTGGCCTGAGATTGCTTGTCGCTCACCGAGAGTAGAGGAAGCAAATGACCGGATAGCAGGAAAAAAGACAGAAATCTTTTCAAGAGCTTGTCAACGTGGGATCCAAGTTTTTCTCTCCTGGTGGCCTTTGAAATCAAGTGAACTGCTCAAGCAGAAAAGAGTTATCAGCTCCCTCACTGGGGTCTATCAGTCAGGCCACGTGTTGGGAGTTTTTTTCTGCTGCAACGGAGGGGTATTACATCAATGGCATAAAAGAGACTTTATTCATTGAAAGCATCCAAAATAGAAATGTTGCTGTAAAAGTAATTAGACTTGAATTTAAAAGGATCAGTTCCTCATTAAGGGTTTCCTCAAAGGCTTTTTACAAGCTTACAGCTCAACTCTAATCTCTAGTGTCAGCTGTGCAAAGGAGCAATGCACAGATGCATATTCACATCCTAAGAAGTGTGCACACTGGTTTCACCAAAAAAGCACAGCAAGGATTTCACCGTACACAAATATAAATACACGCTCCTCACCACCAGCAGCCCATCCCCCACACCAGAAATGTAGACCCAGGAGATCAAAGTCAACTCTTATAAAACCCAGAAGAAAACTCTATAGTCATGATTAGAATTGTAATCGGTTATTCTCTAGCTGCCTGAAATGTCAACGGAAACCCTTAATTAATAAGTTAGTTATTAAGATCATTCTTTGTAATTCTCTCTCAGTAATTTTTGGACGTTTACCGTGTGTCTAGCTCTGTTCTAGGTTTGAGGATACAAAGATATGTAGGACACATTCCTGCCCTCCCAGAACTCAGCCTCAAGCAGGGTTTCTCAGTGTGTCTGCACTGGCTCACACATGCAACTAAGCGAAGTAAAGCTGCAAACTATGAAGCAGCAGGTCTTGTTTTCAGATTCTTAGGACTGCTAAATTGGATTTTTTTTTTTTTTGAGATGGAATCTCAATCACCCAGGCTGGAGTGCAGTGGCACGAACTCGGCTCACTGCAACCTCTGTCTCCCAGGTTCAAGCAATTCTCCTGCCTCAGCCTCCTGAGTAGCTGGGATTACAATCACCTGCCACCATGCTGGTTAATTTTTGTATTTTTAGTAGAGATGGGTTTCGTCATGTTGGCCAGGCTGGTCTTGAACTCCCCACCTCAGGTGATCCACCCACCTCGGCCTCCCAAAGTGTGGGATTACAGGTGTAAGCCACTGGGACCAGCCTGAATTGGAATCTTAATCCGAACCTCAAAGTACAGGTTCAGGAATCTTTTTGCAAGTCCTCCAGGTGACTTTTATGTACACGGAAGTTAAGTCATAGACACTGTAATTTCAAAGCATTTGTAAATAATTTGTGAATGTCAAATCCTGCTTTGTATTGCAAACCCATCTCTTAAGGGAAAGTAAACAACCTGCTTCATTCTACATGAGCT
The DNA here is from genome assembly GCA_963573385.1 of Cacajao melanocephalus. Classification (NCBI taxonomy): domain Eukaryota; kingdom Metazoa; phylum Chordata; class Mammalia; order Primates; family Pitheciidae; genus Cacajao; species Cacajao melanocephalus. Next base: position 34,438 of record CAUYLG010009342.1, read on the forward strand.
CTTCATAGGGTGCAGCAGAATCAAACCTCGCCAGTTGATTACGTAGACCTCCCATGGTTCTCCCTTGTCTCAGTGAGTCTCTACACCTCCCATGCTCCACAAGGCCCACCACAAGCCCCCAACTTCTCTATGGAGGAGGAGAGAACCTGCTGATGTAGGTAAGAGTTAAAAGGCATGTTGGAATCAGACCTGGGTTTGAATCCCAGCACTTTCCCTTATTGGTTTTGAAACCATAGGCAAGTTATTAGGCCTTCTGTTCCTCTGTGAAATGAAGATACTAATAGTATGCTTGGGCATAGGAGCATGAGGGTTGATGAAATAATGCATACAGAGAGCATATACATGGTTTCGCATACAGTGAGCATGTATTAAGTGTTGGTACCGTGGTTACCAAGGTCCTAGGCGGAACTCTTTTGGGCTAACAGCTCAGAGAGTTCCAAAAAAAATCTCACAAAGTTCATGTGAGGCTAGCCTTTTCAGAGACAGAACCTCAAAAGTCATAAAACGTAGGCACCTAAATGTAGGCATGAATGAACAATGGTATACTTCTAAACTGTGGGGTGAAGCTTGTAAATTATAAAATTGTATAATTTGTGGCTCGGTGAGGGAAAGCAATAGTTGATATTTAAAGTAAATATTTTTAATTGAATTTATAAAACACACAGATGTACTGCACTTAAAGCAAGCCAGATATATAAAAATCTGAACTTGTTATGCATGTCTTTATCAAAGGCGACAGACCTTCAGCTCCCTAAAACATTTATGATTTTATTTACCAAATCTTTACCCAAACACAACATTTCAGGAGGGCATCTATTACAAAGTTCAAATAGGGTTGCTTAGATTTAGCAAATCAAAATGCAGGACACCCAGTTAAATTTGAATTTCAGATAAAGTTTTCTTTTAGTGTCACTATGTCCTGTGAAGTATTTGGCAACCCTTACCGCAAAGCATGATTGTTTTTCGCCTAAGTTCATGACTTCAGTTCAGTATTCTTAGTAAGCTTGATGTTAGGAAAAGAGAAACTGACTGGAAGTAAACTTATCACGAGTCAGGTAAATTAACAAAGTTTTAAGTGCTAAGAGAAATTAATTAAACCGGCTCAATCACAGAGATTAAATTAAACCTGAGCTTTTCATCAAATGCTAAGAAGTTCAAATTTCCCTGTACGCCTGGATAAATTCCTGCTATAATCAGAGTGTTCTAAAGTGCTATGTTAGTCCTAGAGGAATAAAGGGAGGAAAAGTTAACTTAAGAGAAATCAGTTATTAAGACTAGAAGCCAAGATTCATCGTGTAATCTGGGTTCAAGGTTCAAAGTTGCTTTCACAGTGTAGAAATGCTGACCCAGGGCTCCTTGCTGCTGTGTGATAACTAACACCCCAGTGTATGTTTTCTTTCATTCCTTTAATTTCCTCTAACCCGAGAGTGGGTAAATGCTTTTTCTCTGAGTTAAAATATTCTTCGATGTACACATGCACAAAAAAACCCTGATTTTAGAATTATCAAATAGTTTCCATGGTGAAAAGTTCAGTAGTTCTTTGGACATTTTCTACTCTTAAATAAGCTTTGCACATAGCAAGGCAACGTGGGTGGGGTGAAAATCAAGAAATTTTCAGGATGCTGCACTGTGGTTTATTTAAAACAAAAAACAAAAACAAAAAAAAACCATGCTCACACCTGTAGTCCCAGCACTTTGGGAGGTCAAGGCAGAAGGATCACTTGAGGCCAGGAGTTCAAGACCACCCTGGGCAACACAGCGAGACCCCATCACTACAGTTTTATGTTTTTGTTTTTTTTTTTTTAGATGAAGTCTTACTCTGCCACCCAGGCTGGAGTGCAGTGGCACCATCTTGACTCACTGCAACGTCTGCCTCCCCGGTTCAAGCAATTCTCCTGCCTCCTGAGCAGCTGGGATCACAGGCGCACACCACCACGCCTGGCTAATTTTTGGATTTTTAGTAGAGCTGGGGTTTCACCACGTTGGTCAGACTGATCTCTAGCTCCTGACCTCATGATCTGCCCGCCTCAGCCTTCCAAAGCACTGGGATTACAGGCATAAGCCACCACGCCCAGCCTACAAAACAATTTTTCAAACTAGCTGGGTGTGGTGGCACACACCTGTAGTTCCACCTACTTGGGAGGCTGAGGTGGGAGGATGACTTGAGCCCAGAAGTCAAGGCTGCAGTGAGCCATAATTGCACTACCTGCACTCCAGCCTGCACAAGAGTAAGATCCTGTCTCAAAAAAAAAAAAAATTCTTCTGCTACTGATGTTCATGCTGTCACATTTTAATTCCTCCTAAATTAGTAGGTCGCAAAAGTTAAATTATTCCACTGGAAATGAAACTACTCCAGTAATCAAAGGAAATTAGATAGGGCAGTAACAGGCAGGGCATTAAACTCGAAATCAGAAGGCTTGGTTTATGTGCCCACCTCACCACTCACAGGTTGAGTGGCACTCGGCAAATCGATTTCTCTCTCTGGACCTCTTTTTCCTCATCGGTAAAATATGTGTTCCCTAAAGACCTTTCGTAGGCTGGAATTGCATGATTCTCAGTCCATTTATTTGAATTCAGATCTCTCATCTTTTACTGTAACATTTTGAAAAAATCCCCGTAATCCCTGTTTCTGGAAGCCTGCTGTGTGGATAACACGCATACCTCTCTCACCCCATTCTGAGGATGAATTCACGTTCTCTTTAGAGACCACTTGGAAAACAAGTGTCAGGCAGCTCAAGAGACACACTAGCCACATGTCCAAAGGCAGAAAATGGCTTTAATCGACTATCGCCATCAAAAAAGGAGTTAGAATGCCAGAGAAGCGGCGCATCAGAAGAGCTGTTGTTAACGATTCTGGCTTCAGACATTGAAAACTGTTTAAGGTTCAAAATCTGAACTTTAAGGTTCATGACTATCTGAAGGAAGGGCGGGGAAACAGAGTCCTATGAGAAATTGCAGGGAAAAGAGGTTGACCATGGAGACATGGAAGACGCTCATGGCTGCCTTCTTAACTTACAGGGCCTGCTACACGCTCACCACAACTCTCCCCTCACTACCAGCTCAGAATCAAAGGCCAGCCACCTCCGGCTGTAGCAACATGATGAATAAAAGACTTTCAGCAACATAAAGCAAAAGCGGGCTTTTCCCCCTCAAATTCCTGAACAAAATCACTTTCAGAAGTGCCAGCTCTGATAAACATGTCTTTTGAGTTATTTCTTTAAGCATGGTTACGACTTGCCTGATTCATATAGTGACTGGCAACCAATCTCCAAAGGAGTTGGTGAACAATCTCTAGCCTTGGTGTTACCATGCCCCCTCTATTTCCATAGAGATGTCCATATCCTCCTCAACCACTGTTAAGAACGGTGAGAGCTTCCTTTTTTAAGGAAAACCTGGCAGCAGCAGAATAGGCACAAAGACAAATAAAAGAAAACATTAACAATTAGGGTCTTCTAGGGCTGGTAACCCTGGTAGATACTGCTGTATTATAGTTTCTGTGCCTAAGGAACTAAACAGACATAAGGCAAAGTCGTTACGTGGTTTCTTTTTAGGAAGATTTCCAACCAGTATAATGGAGGGAGAATTAAAAGCGTCTGTGCTGAAAGAGGTGAGCGTCAGCTGTTTGACAATGCATGCCTGGGAACTGAGCTGGGGGTTCATTGATGGCGTGAAAGTACTTGGTCCCCTTCTGCCTGCCTCCACAGTGAAATGTGGTGAATCTGCACACAATGAAATTTTGTTCTTCTGCCTATGGAATCATTACTGGCTTTATGAAAAGATACTCGGTATTTCTGAATTGTCAGGACTTACCCCAGAAAAAGCTAAAGGAAAAGCTATTCACAGGAGGCCCAGGGAAGATGGTAGCACTGGTGAATAAAAAGCATTTCTGTTGGAGCCCAGAAAAGTGGCACATTTAACTCTTTACATTAAAAAAAAAAAAATTTTTTTTTAATCCTCCTATCATTCAGCTCAGCTTTTAAATCTATTTGGAAGAGTTTTTTCCCCAGTAATTCTTCAAGCTTTTATGCACTTCAAAATCTTTGAAAATTTTCAGTATGTTTCCTATTTTTCATTTTTAATGTCTGACCAAGATGCTACTGATGTTCCTGCCTGGAGTTTAGCTTGTCTTTGGCTTACTATCATTTTCACTTTCATTGTCACTTTCTGAGAGGTAAATATTTGCAGAGGAAATCAAGAAACATCATAAAAATCTCTGGATCACTATAAAAAGGGAACCAAGTCTCTGATAAAATTTGGTTTTTGTTACTGGGGAAGGAGACCTCTTGTGCTTTAGGAATCTTTGGATTTTTTTTCCTATGCATAAAGGTACCTACAGCATCATTGAGAAGCAAGTTTACCCATTCCCTGTCCTCATGGTCAATGCTATATCACAGCTGAAACAATGCTGATGTAACAGCCCACGCCCAGGGAATAAAAGACAATGTGGCTGATGGAGAGTGTGCCCATGGGTCCCAAGATGACTGCAAGAGACAGATGTGTGCCCATAGATGTTTCTCAATGTGATGTCTGTATTACTTGCAAGGCTAAATGTTACAGCCTTGTGGAAAAAAAAAAAATCCGCTCTCCTCATTTCTCCCTGCTGGCCCATTTCGTTGGGGCTATAGATTCCCAGCTGTCTGGCAGCTGTTATTCTGCTTGTTTACAAATTCATCAGCTTTTAAGCAAGGTTCCATGGTGCCAGAGCTTCCTATAAGGCCGCTCTTGAGGCGCCCTCCAAAGCAGGGGCTGTGCAGCCGTTCCCTGCTATGCCAAGACATGGCCAATGGGGCATGGAAGCAATATGGAAGGCTGCCATGGCTCCAGACCATTTCAAAACTACATCCCTGAGCCTGCTGCACTTCGATTAAAATATGCTGCGGCCTTGGGACCTCCCTGCTAGGCAGGAATCAGACTCCTGAGCCCCAGCTCCGCCAAGTGTTTGATTTGCAGTCATGGACTGTTAGGTGCCTGCCATACCACTAAATCTTAGCTTGTCTCTATCATGGAGGTGAAAGTAGCAGAATGCTACACAGAGAAGGAGTCCTTTAAGTGTTTGCTATTGTGTTTGATGGTTTGTTGTCTTTATGCAAAGTTCCCAAGGTAGGGAAGTGTGATGGGAAGATAAAGCAGCTGCAGGGAGGGAGAACAGGCTTTGGAATCAGCTGGGAGTGGGCTAGAATCCCAGCTCTCCCAGTTACTGGCCATGGAACCTTGAATTCCATCCTTAACCTTCACCTGTAAATTCAAAGATGAGTTCTTCTGAGGATGTTATTAACATTAACGCAATGGTTCTTGACAGGTGATCCCTGGACCAGCAGCTTCAGCCTACCTGGGAACTTGCTGAAAATGCAGATTCTCAGGTCCCACCCCAGACCTGCTGAATCCAAAACTATGAGTGAGGATGGAGCCCAATGATCTGTATTTTAACAAGTCCTCCCAGTGATGCTGATATAGTTTGAGAAGCACTAACAGAAGGCCTCTAGAACAGTGCCTGGAGAACAATCTCTAGCTCATCCTTGTAGAGATTCTAAGCACATCTAATAGTTTGAGGGATTATTGACTTGGAGCCTGTCAACTGAGCACATTGCTGGGCCCCAATAGCATCTCCACTCCCAGGCTTAGAATTCAGCCACAACTGTGCATGCCCCCTTGTCAATTTATACTTGGTATAAATCAGATGATGCACAGGTCTGAATTATATGTAAGTGTATAGTGGTATGGGTGAAAGTGACCTAAAGGGGCAGCTTTCCAGACCCTGCCCACTCTCCTCCTCTCATCTCCAGTCAAACCTTCTCTATGCCAAGTACAGGGAAGCTCTCCTGGCCATGGGGAGACACAGGGGATGCAGCCAGCGCCTCTGAAGCAGCAAATGTGAAAATTCCAAAGTTCTGTGGGAAGCTGCGTGGACTGACTGCTTCTCTTTGCGTTGGAAGAAAAGACCAGCCCTCAGCTGAAGCCACCAATGCTTGCCATTTTTTTTGTTGGTTGTTTGGTTTGTCTTTTCTTTCCTTTTTTGTTTTTGGCTGTAAGTTGTAAAATAATTTTTTTTATCCTTTTGATGAGACTGATATCCATGTTTTGTCATGGATGCCTGGAGGGCAGAGAACATTATGTGAAAAATCTGTGATATGCTGACTCCAGTAAAACATTCTCTGGGCTGGGGACTCACCCAGACATTGGGAGTGCTGGACCCTGCCTGGATCGACGGGTGTGGAAGGAAGGCTTCTTGATAAGTTATCTCAGGGTGTATGAAACCTGTTTATACTGGAAAAAAATTTATAAAGAAGATACCAATTTCCTCCAGACAAGGGATATCCAAGACTTTTGTCAATGGGGGGAAAAAAAAAAACAGGTCTGCTTGGAGGTGATAAAGGCAGAAAATCACATGTGGCAAATATGAAAAGGTCAAGTACCAGGTGTATTTGTCTGTTCTCATGCTGCTAATAAAGCCATACGGGGACTGGGTAATTTATAAAGGAAAGATTAATTGACTCACAGTTCAGCATTGCTGGAGAGGCCTCAGGAAACTTGCAAACACGTCCTTGGCAACATGGCAACAGCAAAGTACCAAGCAAAAGGGGCAAAGCCTCTTACAAAACCATCAGATCTCATGAGAACTCCCTCACTATCACGAGGACAACAAGAGGGTAACCACCCCCATGATTCAATTACCTCCCACCAGGTCCCTCCCACAACACGTGGGGATTATAGGAACTACAATCCAAGATGTGATTTGGGTGGGGACACAGCCAAACCACATCATCAGGCCAGAAGGAAGACAGTGCACACCACAGATGTGGCCTGGAACCACGAGCCAAGAAATGTCACCAAATAGAGTAACAAAATAATCCATTTAACACAAATTGAACACCAAACAGCAGTCATCCATTCACTAAACAAATGTTAATTGAGCGCACACTCTGTCCTAGGCCTCTGCTGTACCCTGGGCACACACACAGCTGGGGACACACTGGACGGTCAACAAGGACCATGAGAGCGCAGGCGTCCTCGGGAGAGCCTGGAGGAGGTGGTTCAAAGCTGTGGTCTAAAAGATCAGGGCCCCTTAACCAGGGATGCTGACAGGCTGGACATATAGGTGTCCTTGTGTAGGTCTGGACCCCAGAGGGAAACAGAGCAAGGCACCTCGGGGATGTGGAGAGAACTGAATGGCCATGGAGTTGATAGACCAAGTGAGGGGGACCAAGCAGTGAAATACACAGGGACCAGCCTGGAGGGCTCCCAGGCATGCTTAGGAGCTGGCAGCGTGTCCCAGGGGCTCTGGGCAGCCACTGAAGGTTTGTGAGCTCTGAGCCAACTGCATCAGCACAGGTCAGCACAGTGGTGACAGACTCAGGCCATGGATTCAGAACCAGATCTGAACTTGAGTTCTATCACTACTTAGGTTATATCCTTGGGCAAATTTCTCAATGTCTTTATACTTCAATTCCCTTGTCTATAAAAGGGAAGTTCCATTATCTCATAGGGTTTCGATAAGGAATAAATGACATAAACATACTTAAAGGCTTAGTGGCCCGGCGTGGTGACTCACACCTGTAATCCAGTACTCTGTGAGGCCAAGGTGGATGGATCAACTGAGGTCAGGAGTTCGAGACCAACCTTGCCAACATGGTAAAACCCTGTCTCTACTAAAAATACAAAAATTAGCTGGGTGTGGTGGCACACACTTGAAATCCCAGCTATTCGGGACGCTGACGCAGTAGAATCACTTGAACCTGGAAGGTGGAGGTTGCAGTGAGCCAAGATCACGCTATTGCACTCCAGCCTGGGCAACAGAGTGAGACTCTGTCTAAAAAATAAGGCTTAACGTAGTGTTCAGAACATAAATGTGTAATACATATTAGCAACTATTATTACTACTCTAACAGGGCAAATATTAACGTGGGAGTGACACAACCTTTGCCCCTCCCCCTGCCCATCAATGAAAATTCTACCAGCCCAATTTCCCCTCTTTCTTTTTTCAGCAGGAGATTCTTGCTTGCTGGGGTCAGAGCTAACCAAGTCATCTAGTCTATCCTAGGAGGTGTTGGGGTTGGGACCCTGGTGCAGTGGTGTGGAAGGAAGGCTGTTCAGGGGGATGTAAAGCCTGCCTATCTGGAAAAACAGCAGCTATTGAGTTCTCCAGAAAAGGAGTATCTTAGCTTTTTTTTTTTTTTAAATGGAAAAAAAATGGTCTGCTTTGGTGAAGATGGAGGGAAGGAGGAGAGAAAAGCAATAAGGAGCTCAGATAGGGGAGAAGTCGGGGACGTTTGTGTCAGGCTGGGGAACAGCTGGGGGTGAAAGAAAAGTGGTTGGGAGGGCAGAGGAAATTCAATTGAGAGTTACATTTGGACTCCTTTTAAGTGTTTTTCTAAAGATGTAAGAATAAAATTCCCCTGTAATTAGTTTGGCTCTTATCCTGTGTTTCTTTCAAGTTGACTCTACATAGAGGCTGAGCCGCACAGACTCCTCCTCCAGGATTTAGTAGAGTTATAGTATTAATGTTGAAAATGGGTATAGGAATACCTACCCTCTGGGGCTATTCTTAGGATTAGATGTGGTAATGCAGGTTGTATCCACCAGCTTTCAATAGATTATGCTGCAAACAACCCTCAAATCACAGTGGCTTACAACAACAAAGGTTTCTGTCCCGCTCCCGTTCCATGTTCACTGTGGCTTGGCTGCCTGTCTGTTCTCTGGGAACCAGACAGAGGAACCCGCCCCTATCTGCATCAGGCAGGGCTGGTGTGGAGGGAAGAAAAGTAGAACTGCAGTGGCTCTTGGAGCTCCTACTCAGAAGCATGTCACTTCCAATTCCATTCTATTGGCTAAGCAAGTCACACATGTCATCAACAGGGTGGGGCGCATGATGGCCCCACTGGGAGGGGCAGCAAAGACTCGGGAACAAGAACACAATCTGTCACAGACATGAAGTGCTTAGGACAGCGCCTGGCACGTGGAGAGCCCTCAACAAATGATTGCAATCATTCGTATCCACCTGCATAATGGGAAACATAACAGCATCAGTCTCTTAGCGAGTTTGAGGATGGAGGGCGTTGATAAGCCTTAGCACAGGGCCTAGCACCTTGGAAGCTGCTCAACAAAAAGCAGCTGTTGGTGAGTTTTTACAAGAACAGGACTCCCGGAGACCAGGATAGGCAGTGAGAGAAGGCTGAGGCAAGGAAGCATGTGGTGATCTGAAGCTATAGAGGATATTCGGGTCCCCATGGGAAAGGATGCTCCTGTCTCAGGGTTGTGGGGGATCAGAGGCCAGAGCATGACCCCAGAAAGCCAAGGGCTATAATGGAACAGGAAATGCCAATCACTCTCCCACTTGGCTGCACAACCTGCAGCCCACCTGCAGAGCAACAGAGACCTTGCTTTTTATCCAGCCTTTCCTGGGCTGCAAGGCCAAGCTTCGGCTCCAGCAGGAAGCGTCTGCTGCCTGTGTCAAGGCCCAGCTGCCAAGGCACCTGCTCCCTGCTCTTGGGCATTGCAGCTGGCAAGTGACATCCCTCCCTTTCTGCACACCAGAGAGGTAACTTCAGGCCTCCCAAACCCCAAATGCATGTCATCCTCTGTGCCAGGCCAGCAAGGCTGCTCTCCCAGCAAGGAAGGCAGGGCCAGGGTAGAAGCAAGGTCTGCATACCACAGGCTTTCAATAGAAATAGATTTAGAACAGGTTTGTTTGAAGAGGGTCCCTCCTACTCCCTTACCCCGTCTCTACCATGCCCCACCACACGGCTCTCCACGGAGATTCTCACCCCCTCCCCAGTACCCCTTCCCTCTTCATTATTCCATCAGCAAATGCTTATTGGAAGCCCTCCACATGGCAGGCATGTGCCAGGTGCCAGGGATAGAGCAGCAAACATGTCTTACCTCTGTGCAGCTTATGCTCCGATGCAGGAGAAAGCGTGAATCAAGGGGAAGACATAAAACAGTTCCAGCTGGGCAATGGTGAGTGCTAAGCTTGATAGGAGGGCGTGCAACTGTAGTGTGCAGCACAGAAGGTCTCTCTGGACCGATGCAGTAAAGACCTAAAGGAACAAGCAAGCCCAAAGGCAAGAATAAATAATTAGAAAAAGAGCCAGGAGCCATGGTAGCTGCTGCAAAGCAGTTTATTCAAGGTTTGCTCTTCCCCCACAGTTAATCTTCCCCTTCTCAAAAGGATTCAGATTGGGAGGCCGCCGGGGAACTCCCTCTTGGACTCCGTCTCTGGAGCCATGCTCTGCACTCCTGAGGCGGGTCAGTGGATGATGAGGCAAGAGGGTCTTGAGTTCAAATCCTGATTCTGCTCCATTTATCAACTGTAATGGCCATCTACATCCCTGAGACTCACTGCCAGCAGTCCCAGGACAAGTTAGCCACTTCCTACGCCTCTGCCCGGGGTTCTCTTTGGCCCCAGAAATGCATCTGGTCCTCCCCCAGGACAAACTGGAAGTGTTGGGGAGTACCCCTCATGCAATAACGAAGACCCCACGCCCCTCGGTCCTCGGTGGTCCGTTCTGCATAGTCACAGCAGGTCCTCAGCAGGACAAGGCCTAGGTCCCACAGTATAACACACCTGGCTGGCTTTCCTCCCATCCTGGGCTAATGCTTACATCCCCATTCCCTCCCAAATAATCTACCTGCAACTAAATGCTTGTTCATCTGCTCTAGGAGAAACCCAAATTAACACGCCGGCCGTGAGAATCTGAGAAAATGCTGTAAACTCTCTGAGCCTGTTTCTTCATCTGTATCATGGAGACCACGAAGAGTAATGAACAGTCATCGGTGGTCACGGAGGAGGGAATGAGTCACGAGGGGTGAACAGTTCAGTGTGAACAGGTTGAACTGTAAGGCAGCTAGCCTTGTACTTGGCACAGACGGGTAGACAGTAACCCCTCTGAGAATCAAATGCCATGATGGATGTGAATTCACTCTGCAAACTACAGGCAATGCCACAAATGCACACAGGTTGCCCTGCATGGGGTTAAGAACATGAGGTCCGCAGTCAGAACATCTGAGTTAGATTCCATATTCTGCCTCGTAGCAGCAGGGTGACCACAGGCAACGATGTAGTTTGGATATTTGTCCCCACCCAAATCTCATGTCAACTTGGAATTCCCAGTGCTGGAGGTGGGACCTGGTGGGAGGTGTTTGGATCATGGGGGCCGATCCCTCATGGTTTGGTGTTGGCTTCATGATAGTGAGTTCCCATGAGATCTGGTCATTTAAAACTGTGTGGCACCTCCTCTCCACCCTCTCTCTCTCTTGCTCCTGCTCTGGCCAAGTGACATGTCTGGTCCCCTTCCACCTCTGCCATGATTTGAAGCTTCCTGAGACCCTCCCAGAAGCTGAGCACATGCCAGCACCATGCTTCCTGTACAGCCTGCAGAACCATGAGCTAATTCAACCTCCTTTCTTTATACATTACTCGCTCTCATGTATTTCTTTATAGCAACGCAAGAACAGCCTAACACAGGCAACTTACTTCACCTCCCTGTGCCTTGGTTTCTTAATCCATCAAAGAGAAATGATAATATTTTATAACACTAATCCCATTGAGTTATCATGAAGATTAAATAAATGAATGCATGCAGTGCACCTAGAACTGTCCATCTTCATAACAAGAACCACATAAGTATTTGTTATGTTACTTATATTACTGTTATCGCTGGCTTATTTACATTCATTTCAGTATTACATTATTTTTATGCTGTGCTGAAAATGAAACAGTCTTTTACCTACCACTCCCGATGTCTCTCTCCAGCTGCCTGCTCCAACAGACTCTACAGTTTGTCAACATGAGTTTTTTAATTGCATAAATAATTCATGAATACATTCTGATTGAAAGAGTTAAGCAGTATATAGAACAAAGCTTCTAAGTCCCTTCAACATTCGCCCCTACTCCCCTCCCACTGTCAACAATGTGGGGTCCCCTCCTAGTTCCCTTTTATATACTGGCATATTTATGTATACACTTTTTTTTTACAGTAATATACTAAATTTGCATTCTAATTGTTATTCAATTTGCTTATTTTACTTCAACTATATTTTGTAGATTTTTTTCCTATGATGAGACTATAACCCTGCTTCATTAATTCTTCAGAATGGATATATCCCAATTTGGTTCAACAAATCCCCTATTGATGTTCACATGGTTTCTAATTTTCCCCCTTTTAAAACTGCACTACAATCAACATCTTTGTGCACACATCTTCACACAGGCAAGTGAATATTTCTTAGGGTAGATTCCAGGAAGTGGATTTGCTGGGTCAAATGATGTGTGAATTTTTTGTTTTGCTGAATACTGCCAAATTGCCTTCCAATTTAAACTTCTACCAGCTTTGGGGGAAGGTTTTGTTTTTATTTATTTTTGTTTGAAACAGGGGTTTGTTTTTTTTAAAGGAGGGGTTTGTTTTCTTAAGACAGTTGGTCTCAGCAGAGGAAGTATTATGTTTTTCCCTGACAACCAGAAATAGGAATCTGTTCCTTCTTTTCTTTCCAGAGATCCAACATCCCAACTGTACAATCCCTGCCCCCCTCCATCCACCCTTCTCCTTCCCAAACCATACACACACACACACACACACACACACACACACGCACGCAGAGTCAGAATTCTCTTCCCCCAATATATTGCTAGCTTAATTTGAGATGTTATTCACTCTAAAGTGTGAGAGGTTAAGCCTCTTCCACTGTAGCTACCATAGAGTTTGCTCTTCTGTGTAGGGGCCAATGATTGCCTGCTCAACATTCCTGCTTCCTTAGAGAGAGAACCTTAAATGGTTGAAGATACAGGATACCTTAATAACCACAGAACTACATTTCCCAGCTTGCACTGCAGGTGTGGCAGTCAAAGAACCTTAAGTGAAAGCTGATGGGGGTCTTCTGGAAAGAAAGATTCCACAAAGGAAACTGACTCCCCTGAGAAGTGAGCCCTTTGCTTGCCCCTCCCACCTCCCTACCTGGAAATGGGGGTGATTTTGATCATGTTCAACCATTCCAGTGGACATCAGCCTTAGGACTGAACAATCTTGGAGGGTTCTGCTGGAGATTGTGTTAACTCTTTAGTTGCTGAATCTTGGAGATGATCAGGGATGCCAAGAGGCAGTGGCTCTTTGCCCAGCTGTTCAAAAATACGTTGATGTTAAAACAACTAATTGGCCAAACCTATGCATTCTGGGTGAATACCAGCCCTGCCTGAGACAGAGATGTGATGGCTGGGGATATCTGGAGTCCAGCTGTCACATATGACCATGAGGTAATCATCAAGCTGTAAGCCAGGCACTGAGGATGATGAACAAGACAAAGCCTTGTCCTGTGATGAACATGGGCCATCACACTTGCCCTCTAGATTTCTTTTCCAGAAAGCCACAGAGCTTCAACTGAATCAGTTGCTGGCATTCTGTCTTCAATGTTTTGCTCCATTATGACTGAAAAAACTCAAATCCACACATTCTGTGGCCAAAAGGGCAGCCCTCAGTCTACAAACTTGGAACTGCTTTGACGGTTCCCCTGAAGAACCCTCCACCACCCTGTATCCTTTCCTAAACATACTCCCATTTGCCAATTTCCCAGTTATCTTTATCATCAGACCTTTGCACAGTTCTCCAGTTGGGGCCTGACACTTTCTCTTCTGGACATTGTTTTTTAATCCAAATAAAAATTTGGTTAATTTTTGAAGTCACCATGCACTCCGTTGGCTCCAAGACCCCAGCCCTGACTCCTGCAGGCAGCAAAGCTCCCACACATACAAATCATAGTTCTTCTAACATATGATTCAGAAATGCAAAGGCCCCCCCACCACATCTAACTTTGCACCCATTATAAAACAGAACATGGAGTTTTCTATAAGGATGTTCAGTTCAAGCTTGTTTCTAATAGTGACAAAGTGGAAATGATCTGTGTCGCACAATAGGGAATTAATTTTAAAAGTAACAGTCTATCCAACCATCCAATGGACTACCCAGCAGTTATTTAAGTATGATATAAAATAAAAACTTGTCAGCAATGTTGAAAATATATTAAGTGAAGTTTGTATTGTACAATTCATTTTGTAAAAATAATGTATATATGTGTTTATGTATTTATATGCATTTGCGCAAATGCATAAAGTTCATCCTAGAGGGCTAAATGCCAAAAATCTTTTTAGTGGTTATCTCTGAATTTATGGGTGATTTAAAATTTTCCCCTTTGTGACTTTGTATATATTTCTAATTTTCTAAAATACATATTTTTATAATCCAAAAAATAATACAAACATCTCTATATCTATTGATATCATGATCTATGCCTATCAATCTATATATCTTTTTAATAACTGGGGGATAAGTGAAGGATTAGCTAATAAGAAAACCCCAGTCTGTGTTTTGGGTGTTTTTTTTTTTTTTGAGACTGAGTCTCACCCTATTGCCCTGGCTGGAGTGAAACGGGATGATCTCAGCTTACTGTAACCTCCACTTCCCCTTCCCGGATGCAAGTGATTACCCTACCTCAGCCTCCTGAGTAGCTGGGATTATAGGTGCCTGCCACCACACCAGGCTAGTTTTTTGTATTTTTAGTAGAGGCGGGGTTTCGCCATATTGGTCAGGCTGGTCTCGAACTCCTGACCTCGTAATCCGCCCGCCTCGAACTCCCAAAGTGCTGGGATTACAAGCGTGAGCCACCGCGTCTGGCCTTAAATCCATTATCCAAAGTCCAGGCTGCCTGGGTTTTGGAAACCTAACCTTGCTGAACTTCCCTCTGTTTCCTGAGTTGTATCACATGCTCCAGTGACGTGCCCCGAGTAACAAGCCGTCCAGTTCTTCACAAACAAAGGCTAGAAGAGGCCACTGGATGACCTTCCACATCTGGGACGGTCGGTGGCCAGGCCTGGAGTGGCTCCTCCCCCTCCTCATCTCCTCAGCGCAGCTTCCCTCCCACGGACTTGGCACCAGCCTCCACCTCTGCCCCAGATCCTTCCGCTCTCCTCCCCAGGGAAAATGTGTCCTGCCAGCTCTTGCCCCACCAAATGAGGAACGGGGACTTTGCTGCTGTCCCATGCTGGGAGGTTTGCAACTGACTCTCCCTTGAGGCCTCAGACCAAGGCTGTCTCGGCTCAGCCCTGGACCTCAACCTCAGCTGAAACACAGGAGCGGGCCGCCTGCTCCATCCTTGCAGCTGCCTCTGAGTGCAGCACCCCAGTTCTCAGGCCCAGCCCTGTCTCCTCCTGTCCTTTTTGGATGTGGGTGGCAGAGGCCAGGCAGCGTTTTGCGGTGGGAGCATTGGAGGAGTCGAGGGAAAGCAGGATCTGCCCGTTAGTTCTGAGTCCCGAGCTGAGCAGGTTGTCTCCGAGCAGCTCCCCCCTGGGCTGGGAGGCCTTAGCCCAACCCTCCCACCTGCCCAAGGGAAGCGGTAACTGCCAGCCGCTCCCACAGCCTCGCCTACGCCAGGCTTGGGAGAAGCCGAAACTCTCCTCTGCAGACCATCACTCGGAGTGACACAGCAACCTCACAGCCTAGGGTCTACCACATTTAAAACATGAAAGCCTGCTCCGTTTAACTTCAGGTGAATGAGCCCTCTGCCTCTCTCTCCTCTGCCTTTTCTACCAACGGCCCCTGAGTTAGAGCTTCTTTTTTAAGACAGAGTTTTGCTCTTGTTGCCCAGGCTGGAGAGCAATGGTGCAATCTTGGCTCACGGCAACCTCCCCGCCTCCGTGGTTCAAGCGATTCTCCTGCCTGTCTCCCAAGTAGCTGGAACTCCAGGTGCGTGTCACCACACCCAGATAATTTTTATATTTTTAGTAGAGACGCGGTTTCACCGTGTTGGCCATGCTGGTCTTGCTCTCCAGACCTCGTGATCCGGCCACCTCGGCCTCCCAAAGGCTGGGATTACAGGCACGAACCATCGTGCCTGGCCTTTTTTCTTTTTTTTTTTTTTATTGTGTTTTGTTTTTGTTTTTTGGGTTTTTTTTGTTTGTTTGTTTTTAAGATGGAGTTTCGCTCTTATTTCCCGGGCTGGAGTGCAATGGTGCAATCTCGGCTCACTGCAACCTCCGCCTTCCAGGTATAAGCAATTCTCCTGCCTCAGCCTCCCAAGTAGCTGGGATTACAGGCACCCGCCACTACACCCAGCTAATTTTGTATTTTTAGTAGAGACAGGGTTTCACCATGTTGGTCAGGCTGGTCTCCAGCTCCCGACCTTACCTGATCCACCCGCCTCAGCCACCCAAAGTGCTGGGATTACAGGAGTGAGCCACTGTGCCCGGTGACTTATTTCTTTTCTTTTCTTTTCTTTTTTTTTTTTTGAGTGAATAAAACCAGAAAAATGATCCAATTGTGTAGTTCTAAGTAAACTGAGTTACTCACTTGGAGATTAACATACTTTTACCTGCCCTCTCCCGCCCCTCCAGCTCGTGTGCCTTACTGAGGGAATCAGGCAGAAGACGCACGAGCAGCCCTTAGACTGGCTCTTCCATGAAGGCCTTCTCCAAACCAGCTGATAGCCCTTGCCCAGGATGGTCATGAGCAGGCAGTCCCACAGGAGAGCCCATGGGTCGTGCATTCAGGAGAGGGCTGCAGCCTGCAGAGCTATGCTCCTGTGGGGCCAGGAAGACCAGACCAACCAGCCTGCCCAAGAGGTGCAGAAGGGAAGGCCTTTGTCTTGCCAGATGCTCTAGTTTTGCTATTTATTTGCTGAGTGACTGTGCCAGTAGCTTAGTCTCTGAGGAGAGTCACCTCAGACTTTCCTCTGTAAAACGGGCATAATATCAGTAATTACCTAATAAGGAGTTTGTATGGATTAAATGAATACTTTCTAGTGCTTAGCACCATGCCTGACACAGAGTAAGTACCTAAGAATGTTAGGGATGCAGTGGCAGCAGTGGTGGCTACTGTGACCACCACTAGCACCTTCTAGAACTCCCACAAAAGAGCACTAAATCATCCACAAACCCATCCCCCACCCCACAATGTCATCCCTGTCCCCCAGGCTACACAATCATCACAGCCGAAAAAAGAACACTTCTGAAGACAAGCGAAAAGTATGCCTGGAACATAAATGTTTGCCGAAAGCATTCTGGAATCCAGAGACTGCTAACAAATCAGGGTTCAGACGCTCCTCACAAACAGAAACTGAAACTCACACCCCACTCACAGAGGGCAGTTCGATCCCCTTGGTAGCTGACAGCACTAGCAGGCTTAGCCATGCTGAGTGTGATGCTGGCTGCACTCTCCCTCTGCCTAAGGGAGCGTGCGTTCAGCAAACACTGACTTTTCTGTGCCTCTGTTTCCTCATCTCTAAGCTGGGTAACAAAAATAGCAACTACTCTGTAGGATTGCTGTAATTAGATGTGATACTGTATATGTAAAGCACCTAAGTCAGTGCATTTGCACGCTGCAAGTGTTCAACAATATTAGTTGTTATTTGTTTTCAGAAGACATGAATTTGATCCCTGCCTATACTATACTCTCCTAATATTCTGAGAAAATTTTAATCATCTCTCTGAACTTTGTTTGCCTCCTATAAAGTGGGAGCATTATTCATTCAGCCTCACTAGACTGCGATAACAAGTAAATCAGAGAAAACCAGTGAGCGTGCTCTGTCCACCCCTCCCATCTTTATATAACTTACATCTCATCCAGTGCCTAGTATATAAATGCCTGTTGAATGAATGACTATAAAACTCTATGATATGGTGGCTATTTAACTGCTTGCTGAACATTTGGATTAAAGTTGAAGTACTTTTGAGTGGCTTCAGGAATGGTAGGCTCAGCAGACGGGATGGTTTCAACCGAGATTACAGACCGGCAACCACCCTTGGTTCCCTCTGTTGCTTCCCTTTTTTTTTTTTTTTTTCCCTTTTTTAGGAACGTGGTCTGTTACCATCAAGTCAAACACATCTCAGCAACTTTGAGTCTTTGGATCCTGCCTCCCAGCATCCTCTGGACCAAAGGTCACCTTCTTTGTTCATTGAACAGACGAGTAAAGATACACTGCAGCCACCAGATGATCTCTGCCTCATTCCAGAATCAGGATCAACTTTGAAACAATTAGCAAGTGTCTCTTAGTTCTGGAGGACTTGGAGTCTACTTCAGTTCTAGTTTAGCTTTTTCCAAGCTGGTGCCCTAACTTCGTACCTGCAGTTCTTCTTAGCCAATCTCATTCTAAAGAGTTGTCCATTTTAATGGCCCTGGGCCAATAGCCTGCCAAAAACTAAAAATAAAGATAAAATAGCAGAAGGAGGAGAAAAAAAGAGGATAACATGAAGAAGAAAAGGGAGAGGAGGAAAAGAAACAGAAGAAGGGGGAGGCAGAAGAGGAGAAGGGATGGAAGGGAAGGAGGAGGAGGAAAAAGAGGAAGAGGAGAAGGAGGGAAACAAGAGGGAGAAGAGAAGGAGGAGAAGGAAAACAAAAGGAGCAGGAAAGAAAAACAATAGTTTTTTGATTGTGTGGATTAGTCAGAAACCATTAACACTGAGTGGGCATGTCTCAACTTGCCCTCTTGGAACTCTGGAATGAAGCAAATCCCCTCGTGGGCTCTACCAGAGCACGTTAATTCTAACAAGATGAAGTTGCTGTTCCAGTAATTCATTTCAAGAAAACTTTCCTGGAAAGCTATACTTTCCCCACAAGAATCCACTGCTTTATTAAGGTGCTTAAGGTTCTGGGGACTTGGCATGAAGGCATGCCAAAGGCATCACTTACTTTCTGGCCAGGCCCTGCTTGCTATGTGGGCTCACGAGACAGGGCCGAGCAGGGAGCAGAGGGAGCATGGGACCAGCTGTGTCTCCAGTCCTTCCCAGGTCTCCTTCCCCTTTTGAAAATGGAGATGATTGTACCCGCCCAGGGATTCCACGAGGGTCGATAAGATCATAGGTGTGAAACTGCTTTGAACTCCTTAGAGAAATGGTGTTCTTTAAATATCATTTCATTATCAGGTATGATTTTTAAATCTGTGCTTGTATAACTACACAACACTTGAGGGCCATCTCTAACCCTATTAGCCAGTGTTCCCTAGAAGGTCACCCACTCCCAGTTCTTTTTTCCTTCCCCTCTGACCAGCCTGCAAAGAAAAAAAAGAAAAAGGACCATTAAAAAGTAAAGGACACAAACATCCATGGTACACCTCCTGTGTGGCAGGTATAAGGCTAGGCGCTGTGTGAAAATCATCTCATTTAATCTTCACAGCACTGAGTGAGAAAGGGATTATCATCGTTATATCCCTGAAGAAACAGGCTCAGAAAGGTTAAGCAATTTGTAGAACCAAGACGCTAACCGAGGTATTCCTGGCTTGCTCCTTCTATTCGACAGTGCCATTGCCCCTCAAACAGCTCTGAAAAGATTCTCCTGCCCCATCACATTTGAGAGATGCTGGCAAGGACCTGGTTAATGAACTCAACTCATAAATAAATACTGGGGGCTCATTATTACTAACGATGACCATTGCTAATCAGATTACAATCTCATTTAAACAGAAGTCCTGAACCCATTTTTTTTCAACAGAGTTCAGTCTAGTTGAGTGAATGACTTGTCTGCCAGCCACTCTTAACCTAGTTCTGACCTGCCCTCCGCTGACTGGCAATAAGCCCATCTAATCCTTCCTGGACTTTGCACCCTGTGGATAGGTAGATGGAGTCAGACAGTGGAGAAAGGCACCCAGTGATGGAAAGTTGTTTTGACACCTTGCCTCTCTCCTCACTCATCTCACACACTACTTCTTTAGTTTCCCACTGACCTTCGATCTCTTTCTTTCTTATTCCACACATTCTACAAACATCAGGGATCCTTGTTCAAGCTCACACAGATCTGTGTTTCAATCCAAGACCCTGATCCTTGGGCACGTTTCTTAACTTCTCTCAGTCTCTTTCTCCACCTGAAAAATGTGGGAGAATAGGGTTGCTGTGAAGAGTCAATAGATAATATATCCATAAAAGGTACTTAGCATAGTGCCTGCACATATAAATAGTAGCTGCATATTATTATTTCTTTTTTCTAAAGTCTATCCCTTTTAATTTGAGGGATCATAGTCACTGAGGGACAATGACTATGATCCCTCGAATTAAAACTCCTAATTGTGATTTAAGCTCCTCAACAGTTACACCTGTTTCTCATATGTATTTATTCTTTCATACATCAAATATTTACTGAAGATCTGCCACATACTCAGCCAGGACAATGTACACCATGGATGCAAACACCTGCCCCCATGTTATGTATTAGTCTGTTTTCATGCTGCTATAAAGATGCTACCGGAGACTGGGTGATTTATAAACAAAAGAGGTTTAATTGACTCAGTTCTGTATGACTGGGAAGGCCTTAGGAAACTTACAATCATGGTGGAAGGGGAAGCAGGCACCTTCTTCACAAGACAGCAGGAGCAGGTGTGAGCCCAGGGGGAAAAACCTCTTATAAAACCATCAGGTCTCATGAGAACTCAGTCACCATCAGGAGAACAGCTCGGGGAAATCGCCCCCGTGATCCAGTCACCTCCCTCCCTCGACATGCAGGGATTACAGTTCGAAATGAGATTTGGGTGGGGACACAGAGCCAAACCATATCGTGGTATCTACACTACAGTGGACAAAAAAAACGCAACAAACAAATCAACACAGACTCAAAGGAGATTTGAGAAGGAGCCACACAGATATGAGAAGGGGAGGGCCAGGAAAAGAATGAGGCTTGTGCAAAGGCCCTAAGGCTAACAGGCACCTGGCAGGCTTCAACCACAAGGGCAGTGGACATTCTGGCTGGAGGAGGGAGGCGGGGAAGAGGGACATGAGGTCAGGCAGAGAAGACATTTGCCTCAGGTACAAAATTAAGGGGCAGGTCAGGTGCCGTGGCTCATGCCTATAATCCCAACATTTTGGGAGGCCACGGTGGGCAGATCACCTGAGGTCAGGAGTTCAAGACCAGCCTGGCCAATATAGCAAAACCCTGTCTCTACTAAAAATATAAAAAATTAGCCAGGCGTGGTGGCACATACCCGTAATCCAGCTACGCAGGAGGCTGAGGCAGGAGAATCACTTGAACCTGGGAGGTGGATGTCGCAGTGAGCCGAGATTGTGCCACTGCACTCCAGCTCCCACCTGGGCAACAGAGCAAGACTTCGTCTCAAAAAAAAAAAAAAAAAATCAAGGGGCAGCAAAAAGCTCAATAATCAAGATGAATAATACTTAATTGCAATATTTTTTAAGATCATATTTGTACAAAAAGTCATGATCTGTATACTGTAGACTATAATAAAATCTTGAATTTAAAAAAATCATGATAAAGCATCAACATTTTAGATAAAGTGAGGATCAGCAGGAGTCGGTAGGAGTGATTCTCCCTTTTGCCTCAGGCTCTGCTATGGCCCAGCACAGGTTCCATCCTGAGAACGGGGAGGCCCCCTTACATTTTGCAGCTGGAGCCAGTGCCTCACTTGCCTCACCCTCGTCCCAGCCTCAAGTCCCAGAGGAGCAGGGGCAGGCAGTACAGGGCCCCGAGGCCACTGCACCTGTGACACACGACCTGACATGCACCCGACTCCTCCCACCACCAGCCTCTCTGTGCGCCCCATCCTCTCAGCTGCAGTCACCGCACATGCCGTGGCCCATGGCCACCCTCCTCCTCCTCAACACTCTAGAAGCTGCTCCGTCTGAGTGAGGCGGCAGAATTTACAACAGGATGTGGTTATTGGCGCTGCACAGATATGTGAGGGGAGCCTAGACGTCCGGTGTGTTCATTCAGCAGGGTGGCTAAGGACCTCCTCCGTGCCAGTCACCAGCCTAGACGAGAGGATGCAACAGGGAAGCAAGAAGCCCGGGGAGCCTGGGCTGCCAGCCCACTCATAACCCTAGGAGTCTTCACATAAGACCAAGGAGACCTCAAATAAATGGCCAGAAATAAACCCTCAGATGATATGGTCAGGCAGAAGCCTCAGCCTCACAGGCAAGGTAGCCAATCGCTGTGAAGACGCTATTCAGCCCATACAGAGTGGGTGGGAGTCTTGCTGCATCGCCTAGAAGCTGTGGGATCTTGGACAGTTGACAGGCTCGTTCCAAGGGTCAATTTTCTCATCTGCAGAGTGGGAAGAGTCAGACTCCCTTCAGAGGCCCCTTGGGAGGAGCGGAGAATGGCTGTGAGGTGTGTGAGGTGCTTGATGAGCACCACCTCTGTCAGGATTATGATGGCAGCACTGAAGTGCTTTTTGTGTCTATCCTGACCTACAACGGTGCCTCTTTCTGTCACCAAGTATAGGTAAGAGTTCATAAAAGAATGGCAGGCTCAGCCGGGCGTGGTGGCTCACGCCTGTAATCCCATCACTTTGGGAGTCTGAGGCAGGTGGATCACCTGAGGTGAGGAGTTCAAGACCAGCCTAGCCAACATGGTGAAACCCCGTCTCTACTAAAAATAAGAAAAGTAGCCAGGCATGGTGGTAGGCACCTGTAATCCCAGCTACTCAGGAGGCTGAGGCAGGAGAATAGCTTGAACCAGGGAGGCAGAAGCTACAATGAGCCAAGATTGTGCCACTGCACTCTAGCCCAAGTAACAGAGTGAGACTCTGTCTCACAAAAAAAAAAAAAGGATGGCAGACTCCTCCAGCGGCTCGCCAGTTCCTGCAGGGAGGCAGCCAGCAGCAGATGTAAGGAAGCCCTGCCGGTCAGGATGCTTGGAGAAGGAACGAGATGCTGCCAGCGCCACTCACGGGGTTTGCAAATAAACTGTCACATCTCAGCTCTCACCAGTGTGTGGCTGTGACAGACAGGTTAATGTGTGTGCAACACCCTCTTCCCTGCCACCCCCAACTTTAACACTTTCCGTTGAAAAATCCCAGGCTGCACAGAAAAGCAGCTCTCAAGCAGATGAAGGAATGTGTGAGCATCAGGTCTTCCCGGCAGGGGAGTGAGGACGGCCGGTGCCTGCATCCTTAGGCTGGCTGTCGGCTGAATCACAGAATTTGCACCAAGGTTTCTAAGGATCGCCAGTCTGGGTGGTTGAAACTGGCAAAGTCCAGTGTCCATGTGTGGAGTCCAAGCTACCTGCCAGTTTGATGACAGGTTTGAATGGCTCTACCCTGGAATTTTAGGCCAGAGAGAAAAGGTTGGAGCCCCTCTCTGTGGTACCTTTGGGCAAAGCCAGAAACAAGGATGCAAAGAACAGTTCAGAGTTTTGAGCTGGAAGGTACCTCAAAAAACAGGTAGTCCAGTCCCTTTCAAATGTCCACATTAACAGGGAAAACCTTGTTTATCTCAAATATAATCATATGTATAAATTCAATACATATTTTTAGAAAGAAGAAAAAAACATGCTTTTCTGTGTTGCTCAACAGGGATGCTACTGAAAATTCCAGAAAGAATTTGTTTTGGAGAACGGTCCTGTTGCACAAAATATTTTGTATTCCTGGGCCTTATCCCTAAATATCGGGGTCCTCCCCGCCATCCCAAATGACTGAAACTAAAAAGCCCCTGCACATTTCTAAATGCCCTCTGTGGTTACCACTCCCACCAGGAACTCATCCAATCAAGTGGGGTTGCAGAGGAGAAGGCAGCCACGGAGCTTGAGATGGCGCCCCTGGAGCTGGCCTTTGCAGAGCACCCTCTGAAAATCACTGTGGGATTGCCCAACGGCACCCAAGGCAGCCCATCCTCACTGTGTTGCCTGGAATAAGCCTGTTATCCTCTTTGGGCCTCAATTTTCTCCTCTGCAAAACAGAAATGATAATCTTTGCCTGTTCCACAGCACTTTTGTAGGGACCAAAAGAGGCCCCGCGCACAGCATACTTTGTAAACTCCTGAGCCCTTGCTGATGTACAGCATCTTTCATCGTATTACTCTCCTGTGTATATAAAGACACTGTTATCCAAGTCTTTTGAAAAGACTTACCATGGAAACCAAACAATAAAAGCAAAAAGCTCAGTCATAAGGCTTTCACTGAAATCTGCTTCCATTCGCATCCGTTGCACACACAGCCCCTGGAGATAGCGGCTGAGCTCCACTCCCACTGAGACACCTACTGCGGCTTTTGTTAGCTGCCGAGACAATCAGCCAACCTCGACCTGCAGCAAAGACTCAGCTGGCACCACCGGGAAGCCCGCACTCAGAGAAAACTGCTCAGTGGGCCTCAGTCCCTTCCCTGCTACCCAAATGGTGCTTGAAAATGTATGACTTGAAAATATAACAGGAAAAAAGTTATAAACAGACACTTCACCTAACTTCACACCTGTACCAGGTCCAGATGTCACCATTTTGACAATGCCTGTATCATTTTCAGAGTTCTGACAGGTTGGAATCTAATTCATTAACAAAAGTTGAGGTCTTTGTTGAAAGGGGAATCTAAATGACGTTACATTATGGAGGTCTCTCTTCCCCCGAATTATTTGAAAAGTAGTTCTCAAGTCCTAAAAGAGAAGGCTGTGCAGGTATGGTTTTCAGAATGAATGCACACACCAAAAAAAAAAAAAAAAAAAAAAAAAAAAAAAAAAAAAAAAAAAAAAAAAAAAAA